>NW_010580269.1:87435-138518 GCF_000705375.1 Tinamus guttatus
GGGACGGGAGGCTGCCCCCGAGCTGTGGGCTTCTTCCACCTGCTGGAATCAGACTCTAAACAGTTGTAATTCTTTATCATTTAACTTTGAGTTAGCTTGTCTGTTTCTGCAGCATGTGCTATAAAACGGCAGATTTCTGTCTTATTTTCAATTCCCATTTTATTCTAAAAAAATAGTGACTGTTTTATGGGCTGCAAGGAAGAAAGTGCAGACTGAAGATCTTTTCAGGACGACTGCCTGCCCGCTGCTCTTCCAAAGCTGTGAAATCTGTGCCCATGCTGAGATGATGAAAATAAGATTAACTTCCTTGAAAATCTCAATAAAAGTTCTTGGAGCAATGATATTTTTCTTTTGTTGTTTGTGGAGTGCTGGCACTTGAGAATACTCCACCTACTGAAAATATTTATTTCCTTCGTTATGTGGAAGCTTAATTTGCCACTTTTCACTTAAATTAATTTCATTACATTTACTTAAAGGACAAAGTATTTTCTAGGTCATTTTTATTTTATTAAATACTACAGCAAGGAGATGTTTTAATCATTTCTTTTTTTTCTCCTCTGAGTATCCTTACTTATGTATTAGATAGCATAAGACTATCCTATAGCTTTATATTGACAGTTAATCCATGTTTGCTTACTGCCGTTTTCTTGATCTGGATCCCAGCATCTTCTGAGTAGCTTTTGGCTCTAATTGCTTTAGTTTTGAAGAGCTGACGCAGGAGAAGAGCAGCACCCCTTGGGAAGAGGGATCTCGGAGAGGGCAGCGGAGTCGGATTCTGTCGCAGTCCCAACTCGCTCTGTGCTCTCTGCTGCTCATCCCTTCCGAGCTGCTGCCTGCAGCAGCATCTCGGGAAACAAGCCCTGCTTGGAGAATGTGCCTTTTTTAATTTATTTTTTTCTCATGTTGCTTCTTCATTTTCCCCCTATGTTAGGTGGTTCTGCAGACCCCAAGAAGCATTTCTTAATTCCGTGATGACATTCTCAAGACTATCTGGGGCATTATTAAATGGCAGGGAATGATCTCTCTATAGGCTTCCATTACCTGTAAATACAGTGTGCTGTGGGAACAGTGTTATCCATGCGACCTACATGTATTTAGTGCATATGCCTCAGAAGGCCAGTTTTTGTCTTTATCTCTTATATGTGTTGATGTTTTTTCCTTTGTCTTCAAACACATGGAATTGTGTCTGTTTTCTCAACTGTACCAAGCTGCCTTAATAAAATAATTATTTTTCCCAACAAAGGTTTTTCTGGGTTCACTGAGGTATTTGTGACAGGTTTTTCATTAAGTGGTGGTGTTCAGCTTTACTCATAAACAAACCTTTCCGAAAAATACCTGGCCTCACCAAGACATATATTCTTTAAAAATAGATGAACCACTACTAGTTAAGAACCATGGGATTACTCCCTTGTACCATGTAATTTCTACAAGTCAGTCACTTGAGCTGTGCATTTTGGCTTCTATAATTGAAGTACATGATTTTCCTTTTATATTACAATTAATATTTTTTTCCCAGTTTCCTAGAAGAAGCTTATAAGAATAACTGTGTTAAGACAGACCCGAGTTGTTATGGCCTGTAGTAAGAGCAGTGTTTGCACTAACGTCAGCGGGAGGGGAAGCTGAGAGACGCCGGCGGGATGGGGCAGAATGCCTGGCACTGCGGAGCAGGAGGTGACGTCTGCTCGTTTTTTAGCCCTCACTGGCTTCACTTATTTCATTTTTAGGTAACTCCATACATTCTGGTCATCCTCGTCCCCTTTTGCTTGTACCTTTTCCAGTTGTGCCCTGCCTTCCTTAGGCAGGGAAGCTGCACATGGTGTTCAAGTTGAAGCTGGGCTCATGTTCTTAGTGTCACTAAGTATTTTCTACTTCATTCCTGTTCACTTTCTGCCACTTGAGCTGATCTTTTCTGACTGCTGATGAGCCCAGTGCGGACGTCGCAGGAGAGAGGTTTTGTGGTTGTAAATCTGAATACCAATAATCATCTTGAAGCCTGGCGTTGTACATGTTCACTTCAGATCCCCACCTTCTTGCATTATTTTTCTCTGCTCTGACCCAGATTTTGAACTTGTGGCACTATAAGAAGGTTTCCAAAGCAAGACTTAGCCCCTACTTATCCCACGGACAACAACCTCCTACCTGTTAAGCTTCAGAGGGAGTAGCTCTTCCCTTCTTACCTTACCCAGCTCTTCCATGTGGAGCATCTTTCTTTCCCTCCGGCTGACTGGATAAGAGACGTTTGTGTCTTCTTTTCATCGTTCTTCATTGTGCAAGGGGTCAAGTCTCTTCTGATGCCTTTTTATTTTGATACTCAAAACCATACTTGAAAATGCTCCTGTCATTCCTTTAAAGAAAAGTAAGGAAAAGGTTGAGCTAATTATAAAGATGACAATATGTAGAAAGCTTTTATTTTATTTTTGCCCCAAGGCTAATGTTTCCTTAAAGATATCTGATTTTGAAGTATTCTGTAGGCCTTTTTTTTTTTATCTTGTCAAAATGTAGCAGAACATAGGGTGTTAATTAGGCCTATTATAAAAGAGGCTTGCCCTGGGTTGATTCTGCAAGGGAAAATCAAGAGGCAATAGAGCATGGTGTGTTTGGAACTGACACTATAGCCTGCAGCATGGACTGCATTCATAGATCATATGTTTGGAAAGATGCAGTAAGGACGAGGAGGCTGGGGAATGCCTCCAGCTTCGAAATATTTGGAAAAAGTAGGGAAAAAAGTATGACCCTTTGGGAAGCGCCCTCTCTAATCCTAACGCTTGGTGCTCTCTGTGGCAGGAAGACTGTGTTCAAAGGTTCTAGTTAGCAATATAGAATCAGTGTTTCCTTTGTGTGGCTTTTGGAACAGTGCTGGTTTTAGCTATTTAAGTCTTTATTATGATAACAAGATCCTGAAATATTGGTTAATTTAATCGTGCTTGCAGTTTTAGCCTGGTGAGAAACGTACCATGGCATCAGAAATTAAAGTCCTCAGTAACTACTAACCATGTTCTAGAAATGAGGATAGAACATAAACATCTATTTTCAGAAGATCTGGAAGTAAAATCAATGGCATGGATGTATTGCACCACAGTAATGACATAAACATTGTATTTTTACCAAGTTGAAGGGAGATAAAAACATTGAATATTTTTTCCCTTAACAGCCTAAATTGAGACCAGTGTCCTCCTTTATGGTTACTATATCACTTAAATTTTGATTGTTTTTTTTTTATTTTTTTTTACTTCATTCTTGATTATAGAAGTCAGTGTGTTCATTCCAAGTGTTAACCCATTTTCCTCTCTATTTAGCTGTTGAACATAAGTCATGCTCATTCCTATTTACAGGGTTTTTAAAGTTTAATTTTACATTTCCTGGTTTTAGGTTGTATGTTCTTCACAGAATCCTTTTTCCTTTATAGCCGTTTCCTTTTGGTTGTCCCTTCACAGCCGTCCCCCTCATCCCCTCACGCTTGTGGTGGCAGCTCTGCTGGGGAAGCAGAGCAAATACCAATCGTTTGACAAGGGTTTCCAGTGATGCCCTCTGGTGCTGCTGCCATCGCACGGTTTTTTCCTCCAACAAAGACAGCGGTTCATGAATATTGCTTGGATTACAAAGGAATTGCACATAGTAAAAACTAGATTGAATAAGCCATGCTTTTACGGGACTCCAAAATAAGTGAAATTCAAGGAAATGACAAAGGCCTGAAATGGTGCAAGTGGAGCACATGAGAAACTGTGTGGGAGTCAGATTGAAGCAGCTAGTACAGACTTTGGCACAGTACAAAAGCTAGGGGACTATGCAGCTGGCACTATAATTTACTTAAAATTGAAATACCTTTTTTAGGTGTCTGTTTTATCCCATCTTGCGTGCAGATTGTAAGCTGTTTGGGTGGGAATTCCTGGGTTGATGACCATGAATCACTGAGAATGCCTTTGCTTTAGATGCAAGCAAAGCGGGATGGAACCTGTCATTCTTTACAAAACATTTTACTCGATTTGTCTCTTAATTTTGTGCAAAGTGTGAAGATTTGGGGAAATAACAGTTAGGCTAAGTGAATATTTTCCTTTATTTCTAAATAAATGTTCATATTCTTTGTAATATGTTTTAAATATATATATACCTTGCAGTGGCAATAAGTTTTATATTCTTATTCATACTCAGTTAATTTGTCTTGAAGATATTAAATGAACTGCAAAAAAATTTTACTGCTATTCAATATTATCTATTTAATGGGCCATTAAGAGTTGCTATTCTTCATTTGAATGCTGTGGAATATTAAAAGAAAGCAAAAGATATTAGTCTGAGTTGGGACATTACCTTGTTATATGTGCAGTTTAAGGTGATATCGTGATTCTGTTAATCTGCTTCCCCTCATGTGCTTTCCCATTGCGCTGAGGGTGTAATTGCACACGGATCATCTCGGGTCTCTTGCAGAAACGGGTCTATGTTGGTGATGAATAAACACCTGAGCTGATCGGTGGCTCCCCAGGAAAAGCAGAGCGTGGCTATACGTTTTCCAGAGTGTGGTTTGATGCCGGAACATCTCGTGACCGGCATGAGCGCATCTGTACGAGAAGGCAGTTTTCAAAGGCTGGAGGCTCCGCGGTTCCTGGAACTCCAGACTCCCGAGAGCCCTGTCGCAGTCAGGCTCCTCTTCCCGACACCCTCCCCGACCCGAGCTGTTTACAAGCACTAGGGGATCTGGTTTCGTAAAATGTCTTTTTTTAAATTTTCTTCTTTGTTTCTTGTTGTTTTCCCCTCCCTCTCCACCCAGGATGTTTTTAGGCTCGAGCGTGCAGAGCTGGCAAACAGCAGGACCGATTCCAGTGGAACTCGGCCTGCGCTGGAAGCGGGAGGGAGGGCTGGAGCCGTCCCCGCTGCCCCGTCCTGGCCCTGGAGGCTGGAGGCCGGAGGCTGGAGGCTGGAGGCAGGGCCCTCCCGCTCTGCTCCGTGCGCGGTGGAGAGCCCGCCCGGAGGCAGCTGGACAGAAGACGTGTCCATTCCTTACTTAGAAACACGTTCTGACTCGGGATAACGAGTCCGTCTGTCACTTAGGGCAAAGCCAAGAATTTTCATCTCTGTCTCCGTTTTCTTCGGAACGCTGTGCATTTGGAGTTGGGCGTGCTCATGTGCATGCCCACATAAATCAAATGTTCTTAGTACCATCTCATAAAACCAAAGTATCCGTATAAAAATAATACTTCGACGCTGTAAGGATGTGCTAATACTACCCAAATTATAGCTTCTCTGTAGCAAAAGTATCTCTTTCTATTTAGTTTTTGTATTTGCTTAAAATTGGTTGTATCTTAGCTCATATAAGATACTTTTATTTAAGGATGATTGTCCAAAGCTTCTGTACCTGCTGTCTGATGGAAATAAGATTCTTTAATTCATCAATTTACAGGTCTCTATTTTATATTTTCCTGCATGTTTCTAGGATTTTTTTTTAGATGTTTTCAAAGGACTTCATTACAAAAATCTAAGCAACTTCTTTCACAAATCTGTGTCATTTATAATATTGCTGTGCCTCCCCAAGTAGCTGCATGGTGGTTTATCATGGTGCCATTCTCTTTATATTAAAATTGAAGGTATTCACAAGGAATAGATGAGCTACCAAGCAGAGGTCTTAAAGAATAGTTTGCTAATTTAGAATTCTCTACAGCAAGTTTTCTGATTCTTATACCCACATATTCAGTCATATAAAATAAGATACAAGTTTCTTCCTCTCTTTTTGTTTGCTTTAGAGCGGATTGCATGGATCATAATCCTTAATAACTCTCGTAAAAGCCTTGGAGCAAAGTAATAGAAGCTGCATAACCGTATCAAGGAAGTGAATCCGAATGTAGAATGCTGTATTTTAAAAACAATGACAAAGCATTAAAGCAATCAGTATTTGTTCCCTAAAAGTAGGTTGTTTAAATTACAACAAAATGAACAATTGCAGTTGTTCCCATATGAAATAAATGAAAAGCAACCTAAGCTGGTTAATTCAGCTAAAAACTGGAAAATCTTTTATTGAATAAAGAAAAAAAAAAGTCAGTTTTAAAGTTGTCAGTTCCGCCTCCCTCGAAACAATTAATTTGGAATTTAACTGTCTGTTGAGCAAAGGAGAAAGCCAGCAAGTTTTGTGCGGATTGGAATGATCTCTTCTGGCCTCATGAAAATGTTACCGGCGTATTTAGGAAAACCAGAACGAGCCCGGGAGGCTTCCCAGGTGCTCGGTGGCTGCGGTTGTGCAGGAGGCCGTCCCTGCCCTGCCGTGCTGCCCGCGGGCAGAGCCGCGTCCCCCTTTCCCTCCTCTCCGCCCTGTTATCCGGGTCCTTGCGGAGCTCGCGGGAGTCCGGCTGCCCCAGCGCTTGGGGCCTTATCAGACCTGCTCCTCCGCCTTCCCAGGCAGTTCTGCGCAGCGTGGGGATTTTTCCCTGGGCGATCCTTGTTCACTGGGAAATAGATGTTGAACATATGGAAGGAGTACCAAAATATGCTTGAAAACTGGCAAATAAAATAAAACGGAATGAACAAAATGACAGATAATGTGAGGGGAGGCTGGGAGAGCTGGGACTCCTCAGCCTGGAGAGGAGAAGACACAGTGGGGTATCACTAATGTGTTCGAGTATCTCGAGGGAGGGGATACGGAGGATGGGACCAGACTCCTCCTGGTGTTGACAGTGATAGGAGGGAGGCAACAGGCACAAACTGAAGCACAGGCAGGTCTGTCTGAACAGAAGGAGCAACTTCTTGGCTGTGAGGCTGACGGGCACAGGAACGTGCTCTCCGCAGAGGCGGTGCAGCCTCCTCCTCTGGAGATGCCCCGAAGCTGCCTGTGGCACGAGCTCTAGGTGACCTGCCTGAGCCTGGGACTGGGTGGTCTCCAGAGGTCCCTCCAAGCCCTGCTGTGGTTCTTAGGTACCCACGTTTCCATTCAAAGTGGGGTTCGCTGTAAACACACAGAATAATTTGCCACGAGGTATTTTTGGAACCGTGATGCCAGACATCACAGACCCATGCTGGGTTTCAGTAAGGTGGTCTCTGTGTTCAACACAGCAAAGCTCTTCCCAGGTCTGAGCTGGTGCCGTCGTAAGAGTTTCAAAATATGAATGGGAAGCTGTTGAATCAAGAGCTCCTTATAGAGGAAAATCCAGCTTTAAGCACGGATAAATTTGCTTACTTTGTTCACTTTTGGTTGGGTGCGTGCATCGTCCCATCCTGCTGTATTTAGAGCCAAGGGATTGGTAATGGGAGATGAAAGTTTGTAATGTGCTTTAGCTTGGAGGGTCAGATGTGCTAAATGAAACATTAAAGTGTTCTTCCATGCTTCATTCTGGCCTAATGTGAGTTGTCAGTTAATTTTTGCTGGAAAAAGCAGAAACATATTTATCATAAACTCAGTCATTTGTAAATACTTTCAAGTAGAGCTTTTTTTTTTTTTTTCCTCGCAGTGAGGTTAAAAATAGTATGTCCCAGGGCCAGGGGAAACAGCTGTGTGAAAGTATCTGTGTATTGCTGCATTTTCAGGATTTCTGTAATGGCATAAAGTCAGTCGAAAATGACATGCGTTACATGCTTGACCCAAACAAGTGGAGGAGAAAAATAAGCAGCGCGGTGACAGAGAATATGCCGGGATGGTGCGGAATTCTTCCGCCTTGTTTCCCGGCCGGAGGAGCTGGTATCCGTGCTCTCCCCACGGTCGCTCCCGTCGCGCTGGGCGACACCAGGCCCGGGCCTGGGCCAGCGGCTCCGCGCGCTGCTTCGCTGCTTCCTGAGGTGGGCGCAGGCAGGTGGAATCGGTGCATTCAGAGCCTCTGCCTGCGGTTTTTCAGTGGGATTTAAAGTGTTGCTAACCTTGTCCAAGAAAAGGCAGAAAGCTAAATTGCTTAGTAGATAACGACATTTATTTAATGACCACAAATATTCCTGCAATAATATAGACCGTCTTTTCCAAAGGAGAGGACAGCTATATATGAAGTGGGTGGTTTCGTTTAAGTCTTTGCTTGTTAATGTTTCTGCCATTAGAACTGGCAAATGCAACCCTGCCGTGCCATATAGTTGACCTGTCTGTCTGTCTTCTGAAAGTTAGCGTTTTTCCCCATAAATACTTGTTTGCAGTTTCTGCCAACATTCAGCTTGAGCCAGGATTGTGAACCAATGTATAATGTGGTAATGCAACTACCTACTTGCTAGCACTTTGCCTTGAATTCTTTTGTGGTGTTTTTTGTTTGTTTATTTCTTTTTATAGCTTTTGTTTTTCAGGAATCTCATCCAGTTTATTCTGGACTTCATTAATTCACTCACAGTGAATTAAAGCATAAATTATAAATTGTTAATATACAATACAGCATTTTATGATCAAATATATTTCTTATTTTATTAATTATAGAAATCTCCATTTTTATTGAAGGTGCCTGGAATAAGACTGGAAGTCCTTTTTGGTTTTGCTGATTTTTATAAACTGTTTTTCTAGTTCTGGATATGGCCCGGCACGTTCCCCTCTATCGAGCCCTGCTGGAACTGCTCCGTGCTATTGCATCTTGCACGTCTATGGTGCCACTCCTGCTTCCTCTGTCTGGAGAAAACAGTGACGAGGACGAAGAGCACTTGGAATCACAAGCTTCCGTGGGGACTTTGCTGGCTAAAATGAAGACCTGTGTAGACACCTACACCAACCGGCTGAGGTAATGAATTTGATCATCCCTAACACTTCTGTAAAATGTATTTTGTGCACGTGTTAAAAATGTAGAGGTGAAAGAAGACGCAGATATGCGTCTCTGTCTGGATTGGTGCTGCATTGTAGCGTGAGTATAGCTTGTGTTTAGTATGCATATATTCTGTTGTATTATACCATATTTTTAGGATTTATTTTTATATCACAGGCTGCTGGGTATGGATACTCTCTGTCACTTCATCTGAAACTGCTCAGCAGAGGAGTGCTGCTCAAAAATCTGGGCACTTTAAATCATTTTCTTAAATTTCTGCCCCCCTCCCCGCAATGAGGTGTTTCTGTTGCTTGCAGGACTGTGCGTTTCCTGCCGTCGGAAGGACTGTTCCTGGGAAGCTCTTAATGTGGTCCTGCAAGGAATGGGATTGGAGAGGGTCATGGCAAATAGTTGTCAGTTTTTACCGGAAATATTCCCAAACTCTCTTGCATATCCTTCTGTGCTCCTTCTTTAGGTACAATCAGTATTAGACGATTATTTTAATAAATGCTTCCCAGTTGATTTGGCTGGGTTCTCAGTACAGGTTTCTTGTTTTGTTATGGCAGCACAAAAACCCTGTTTTCCTCTGTATGGTTTAAGCATAGTGCAGTTTGCCTTTAAAGCCAATGTATAGACACAAGGTATAGACAGCCTGGACTCATTAAGTTATGAAGGTTGGCCATCAATATAAGCAGGAGTTGGAATGAGTTGCTTAAAGGGGACCATCTGCTGTCCTTTTTAGGTTTTATGCCAGGAGAACAACGTAGGCATGGGATCTGCTTTCAAAGAGAAAACTTTTATTTGAACGGTTCTACTTGCATGTCTAGGCATTGCCATCTCTGTGGTGGAGCAAGGCTGTCCACTTGGATCCAGAATTTAAGGAGGGACCATTTGGTTTTAGGTTCTGGCAAGCATTTGATTTCATTTACTTTCAAATCCTGTAATATTTTATTGAAAAATCAAGAAACTTCTGGATAATGAAGAAGACATTTAGGAAGGCAATAAACTTTCCTGTTTTGTTTTGTTTTTGATAGATTCAAAATCTATCACTAATTTTAGGGGTCAGGCTTGTAGAAAGGGTCACCATCAGGGCTGGGTTTTAAGACATTTGGTTGTTGTGACTGCTCTGCCCTTTGCTGTAGAGATCTGGCTTTGCTCTGTGCTGTGCAGCAACACAGGCTCATCTGAACTGCCGTCTACTACGTGAACTCCACGGCAAATTCTTAAATTTGATAATGGAGTAAAACTGTTTTCTGCACAGTCACAAAATAAGTTTCTTTTCAAAGATAATAAAAATCTATTCCGAGATGGTTTCAAAACTCCAGCTGGATTTCCTCATGGCGCAGGTAATACCTGCTTCAGGAGATCCAAATGCTTCACACTTACGGTGCCCGTCACGCTGCTCCTGCAGGTTAGCCCAGCACAGTTCCAAGGTTGCCGGGCTGTTTCAGGCTCTGTACAACACGTGCTGTCCCAGGACGCTTCTCTGGATGCTTTTCTGTTGTGTGGGGAATACATTCAAGGATGCCGGAGGCATTTTCCCTGCTAAACTTTTTTTATTGTCATTAATGTTGTTTTGAGAACTGCAAAGGGAAACAGTGCAGTCTGCAAACTACAATTGTCTTTGTAATTGGGTTCCAAAACTTGAAAACAAAAGGAGGTCCGTTAACGCGCTCCCGGGTTGGTGTTGGAGCTGACGCGCGGCTGCAGAAGGCCGCCCCGCGGTCTTGGTCTGCAGAGCTCCAGTTTGGCTGCCTGGAAATGTGCGCCCAGGAGGAGCTTATGGAGGTCGCTTGCTTTCAGCTGTGTTTTGGGGTTTGTTTGTTTTGGTTTACTTTTGTTTTTTTTTAAAGACTTATTCATGGTGCTCATTTCCCCTGCATTTCAAGAGGACAGTGTAATAACCTGTGATTTTCTGGAGGTGAACGGGCTTCTGTTCGTTGCTTGCGGAAACGCACACAAAGTGGGAGGCCATTAGGGTTGAACAGTGCAAAGGTTGTCGAGCTGTGGGGTCTTATCCCCACAAAATGATCATTTTTGATCACAAATGCTACAGAACTGGATGCAAAATGCTACAGAACTGGATGCAGTTCCTTTACAAGTAGAATGTTTGTAGGACAGCAGGGCTGAATGGCTCATAGGCTTTATTTTGTGATTGCTTTGATAAATGTGTCTTCCATATCATCAAATTTACCTCTGAAGTACCAGGCATGGGTGAGTAAGTATCAGTATTGGCTTTAAAAATTAAAGTTGCCTTAGGAGGATATCATTCATTATTCATTTAGCACAGTGTGAAAGGAACCCTGTCATCTTCCAGCACAAGCTAAATTAACAGTTTAAATTATTAGCATGTACTCTGCTCTTTCTTCTAGCAAATATATTAGTGACTGTCATTCCTTTAAATATGAGCTGGCGTGAGTTTGCCTGAACTGCAAGTGGAAGTTTCTGAATCTAAATCAAATATTTGGCTCTTTCTCCATTTAAAAAAAAATATAAGGCCTAGGTACATGATCAGGTTTGTCCTCTGTATAATAACTGGTTGTCTCCCTTCACACACAGAATCTGGGAGGAAAGAACTGTAGAGATGTTTACATGTTTTCTTAAAATAGGGAAAATGTACTGGAAAATATTCATATGGATTATAGATTCTACTTCTGCCTCTTAAAATACATCTCCTGGCCTTGCTACTTGCCTCCTTTAGAAGACCTGAAAGCTGAGCATTGCTCAGTCAACAGTGGGCACATACCCTTTTGGACCAAATCCGGAACAGGGAAAATATACCATGCTGCAGGAATGAATTTTGTTGCTAATGTGCTCTAGGGAAATTTTCATTAGATTGGGTACAATACAGAGACTTTCAGTCTCACCATAATCGCCCGTGTTGAATACTTTAGGGGCTCGTTGTTTATGCATGGCTTCAGTCTAGTTTCAAGTACAGTGTTTGGAGCTGCTAAAACACAGGCGTTTGGAACACCAAGGCATTAAATTGCTAATTTCTTCTTGCAAAAATAGCTTCTTCCCTTGCTTTGGTAGGTGGCAGCAAGAAAGAGAGAACTAGTGCTTCTTGGCTATTTATCATGTTTCAATCTTAAAACAAAAACCTTGAGGAAATTTTAGGGAAATTGTTTTTGGACTTTAAAATCTCTTAATTTTGCTGGATAACAATATAAATCTGTGATAGCTATTTAAGCAAAACTAAGTTTTGCTGGCATGGGTATTTATGGTTTGCTATTATCAAATACAATATTTTCGTTTCATGTATATACTGATAAAGACCGAGACACCATAATCAAAATATTTACCTGTCTTAATGCACTAGGCAACTAGCTGACCTAAAACAGCACTATTGTTATATGCTGTATTTTAAAACAATTTCATTATGAAATTTTGCGGTAATTATGTTTATGTTTTAATTTGTAATAGACTGGTTATAAACATAGAATATATTATAGAAGTCTTTTTATTTGATTTTTGGAGAATGAAGTGCACACTGATCATTTCTTTGTTATACTGATTTTTGTAACTTTTCCCCAATTGCTTTTTCACAATGTGCAGAAAAGCAAAGCAGGTGACATAATAGTAATTGACATGCTAAATTGTTGAAGCAACGAATCAGTATATTAATTTTACTATTTGTGTTCGTATTCTTTCTCTTCATATCTTCTGTTGGTCAAATCAAGACTGTATGCTGAATATGGACACAGTTTTTTTGTTTGATGAAGTAATTAACCTGGAGACACTTAGAGACCCTATATTTCAGAAGATTTGCTTTAATCTTGGTCTTTAATCTTTGATGTTTTCCCTTGCTAACTTGCTGAGTACTGTCTGATCTGTTGCACAATATTCTCCTCATGCAAGATCCTATTTCTATGCCTCCCCCAAAAAACAGGTCTAAAAAAGACAAAGCAAAAGCAGGAGTCAAGCCAGATGCTTCTGATCAAGAACCAGAGGGACTGACACTTTTGGTACCAGACATCCAGAAGACTGCTGAGATAGTTTATGCTGCTACCACCAGCTTGCGCCAAGCAAACCAAGGTAATGTAGATAGACTTTTATAAATGCTATGTAATGGTTCTTTGTAACTTGTTCATTAACAAAAAACTTTAAAAATGGCTTAAAGGCAAGGGAAAAAAACGCTTCTCAACTGTCCCCCCTACTGATTGGTAGATTCAAAGGCATGTGGAAGGTCATGTTACTCTCCCTAAAATCTACGTCAGGATAAAGATAAGTTAGTAGTTAGTAAGTTAACGTAGTAAGTTAAAGTATATCCTGCACCTTCATCACAATTTTGTCTTTTGTATCTTGTCTTTTGCAAACAAACAAACAAAAAAAAGGGATATTGAACCATCAGTGATAAAGCTTTGTTGTTAAAATTACATCTTGCGACCTGGATTAACTTTTAACCAAACTCAGACCAAAAATAGAAATCATGGAGTGAACCTGCAGCCCTTAGAATGCCTATCTGGTTGTCTAGTAAAGAAAACCAGGGATTAAATAGCTTAATCAGTGAAGTGGGTTTTATGAAGGAGTGTATAATAAGCTACTGATTTTGGAGAGTGCATCAGGAAAGCTTATGGGAGTATTGACCCACACAAGAAGCATATGTCAGATTTATTTAAACAGCATTAGAATGAACAATAACTGACCTTTCACTGCAGCAGTAGTCATGACTTATTTGTGAGCTGCTATATTTATGTACTTTGAGATGTTCAGATAGTGAAATATATTAACAGTAAGAACAATGTCCAGATAACAAAATGCACAGTAGTAAGAAAAGCACAATTGTATATTATGAATGAACCCAGTTTTCTGAGTTCTCTGTAAGCAATACAAATGTAAAACATCATTGCAAGTTAAATAACCACCAGGTGTTTGGTGTACTTGTATGAAAAAATTATTAATTACAGTACAATTACAAATAATTAGCACATTTTTTTATAATAGAAAAGAAGATGGCTGAATACTCCAAAAAAGTTGCTGTGAAGCCCAAGCCTTTGTCTGTTTTACGGTCTCTTGAAGAAAAGTATGTGGCTGTCATGAAAAAACTCCAGTTTGGTAGGTTGAGAACTATGAATATTTGTAATAGAAAGCAGATACCAAAGAAATAGAAAATCAGTTAAAATGAGCCCCAGATTATTTTAAGAAATCATTAACTTTTATACATATGTGACTATTGATTTTTTGTTTTGTTTTTCTGTTACCTATAAAATTACCAAGTCTGTTTTTCTTTCCATCTGTCACCAACTAATTTGTGGTCATTGACTAATATGAAATGTATTAAGCATGCACTAGATCCAATGAAGGGACGAGTTAGACGATTCAGTGGGTAGGGTTCATGTTTTCATTCCAGTAACGATTTGTGAGATTTTGTCTTCAAATAATTGTATTACTAAAGTTAGTAGATTTTCTTTTAGAAAGCTTCTACGCAAAATTGCGTAGATGTTTGTTAAAAATGCAACTTTTTAAATAGAATGGAATTCAGATGAAAATGCATTTTTTATGAAAATGAAGCTGCAGTAAACTTCATTCTGCCCTCTCAGGGAGTGCAATATATTGCATTTGTAAAATGCAGTGGGAATGAGTACTTTGTCAAAAAAGAAATGTTCAAAACTTAGAAAGAAAAAATTATATATCATCTAAATAGAGATATAAAAATACTACAAAAACACGTTTCATGAATATTTTTGAATTGTATTGATAGCATTTGCAATCACATTTATTTGCTTTTGTGAACATTTGAAAAGGATTTTCTACACAAACATGAAAGGAAAGGAAGAACTGATAGGAAAGTTTGTAGTGATAACTTTTCACGCTGGCAGCCAAGCTACAGATTTTGTTTAACAATTAAAAAAATCAGTCTCTGTAATCTTTTATGATCCTTTATTAATATTGCAACCACTGCACAATTAAAGACTCTTGGCTTCCCACTGATTCCATTGCATGGAGTAGCCAGCAGCTTTACAAATCGGTAGTAGTCTACAACGGACACGCTGCATATGAAAGCTTCTAAATTTCTTCTGCAGGACTTAATTTCACCCAGGGCAATTAATACTTTGTTTTCTGTGTTTACTGTTAACTCACAAGTACATGCATTTTTTTAGTGATGCAAATAAACATTCCTGATTTCGGTACTCAAAAATCTTTGTCCAAAACAAATCCATTAACAACTTCACTTTCTTTTCCTGATGCAATGGAATTTCCTTCTGTTCTAGATACGTTTGAAATGGTTTCTGAAGACGATGATGGCAAATTGGTTTTTAAAGTGAATTACCACTACATGTCTCAGGTGAAAAATGCAAGTGACGCCAACAGTGCTGCCCGAGCTCGACGTCTTGCTCAAGAAGCTGTGACTCTCTCAACATCGCTGCCTCTCTCCTCCTCATCCAGCGTCTTTGTACGCTGCGATGAGGAGCGGCTTGACATTATGAAGGTAAAAAGCAAAATTATTTTTGATTTTTGCTCTTTGAGCTTGGCATATAAATGCTTAAGGAAGTGCTCTGAGTTGTAAGAAAAATAGAAAGTGTTTCATTTGTACTTCAATTGCTGTCTCTTAACTTATAAAAGAGTTAGTTTATGTAGTTTCTAAGAGTTCTGGCTTGAAGTGAACAAACTGCTTAGGATCATGATGTCTAATGGTATTTTGTGATAGTCAACCTGCAAAAATAAAATGTAATGTGAAAAATATCAAAATCTTGATTTTTTTTTTTGGCTTTTTTTTTTTCTGAAAACGCTTTTTTTTTTTACAATGGTAGGTTCTAATTACTGGTCCAGCAGATACCCCTTATGCAAATGGTTGCTTTGAATTTGATGTATATTTTCCACAAGACTATCCTAATTCCCCTCCACTTGTGAATCTGGAAACAACTGGAGGACACAGCGTCAGATTTAATCCAAACCTCTACAATGACGGCAAGGTATGTGGACTTTATTCTTGCATATAGATATAAATTTTAGATAAAGATTTTTTTTTCTGTTACCCTGCTTTTGTTTTATGGTAGGAAAATGAAATTGATAGAACTTGTCTTCACCTATAGGTACATATGAAATTCTCTATAGGGCTCTAGACATGGCTGTGTATGTCTCCACTGAAGCCTAGATCCAAAAACTGAGTTTTGCAACACTCTTAGATAAGAATATCATAAAAGCATCCCTTTTTTTACTATAAAAATGTAAGCCATAGACTGACACGCTTGCTGTTTTCAGCAGATCTGGTGCTGCCTTCCAGTATTAGGCCCAGGATTTTCCATTAATAACGGACACAGAATGCAACCCAGACTGAAGATTCTCCCCTTTTTCCGTGCCTAGCATTAAGTCTCAGTGAATACTCTGCCCTCCACGTCTTTTCTGTTAATTGTGCCTCGTTATACTCCATTTCATAATAAGGTTCAGGAACGCCACTGACTTTACCACAAAAGTCCAGATCAGCCATAAGAGTTAAGGCTATTTATAATTCCTTGATAGACTATGTGACCAGAAGCCACCCGTGTCATGATTATTTTGAAAACGATGATAAGCATGTCTGGAATTTATACTTTTTTCCTTAAAGAAATGTAATGTACCTTGTTCTGCTCATTTATTGGCAGGCTATTCTTCTTTATCCACATTATTTTTGTTTCAAATTAGAGTTTAAATATATATATATGTTTTTCCTTTTGGAATGCAATATTATTTGCTCGACCCAAGTAGAGTAAATTATTGTAACTTTTGTCTTGGTGTTAATGTCACCTTTCCTCCAGGTATGTTTAAGCATACTTAACACATGGCATGGAAGGCCAGAAGAGAAGTGGAATCCCCAGACATCCAGTTTTTTGCAGGTGAGCTACTTTCTCTTCAATTGATATAATTTAGGAGTAATAAGCGGTTAGTCTGTCCTAACACTTTCTTGGTAGTGCATTGTTTTTAGATTTTTTTTTCCCCTCAAATAAGCATAAATAAAACAAATATCCAGAAAATGGCCTAATGTAACCTTTCTGTTTTGTCACTAGTAATAGATTGATGTAAAGTTATCTCTGCAGTATTTTGCAAGCAGATTTGAGCTTGGTGCACCTATATTCCAAGTCAACAAGCAAGGTTTGATCCAGAAGCTATGCTAGTGAGTTATGCTATTTAGGATACAAAAAGCCCACCACATCAGCATGATGCGCAGAGAATCCACAACCCAGCCACACAAACTTGCATCAGGTTCACAAGTGCGAGCAGAAGTTCTAGTCCTTCAAAGAACAGTCGAGGAGCTGCGGGGAAGTTCCTAACAGTTGGCTGTCAGTTTAAATGTGTTGTTGTTGCAAGGATGAAATTAATATGTTGTGAACGTGCAGCATCGAGTCATTCCTTGGTGAGACAGACTTTTTTTCTTCCATGTGTAAACATCCTTTCATTGTATCAGCAGCTGTGAGAGAATGCGATAATCTTGATTTACTTATGTCTAGGCAGTTATATTTAGCAGCTGCAATCAGAATAGATAAGTCTTGGATTTGCCAGAACTCAGACTGAAAACTCACAGTATACAAAATTGCCAGAGCATGACCTTGTTCGCTCTCTTGTACCTGCAAATGATTATTTTGCTGTAAAGTTGAGAAAAGCTACTTCAGGTATATGAAGCTCACCTTAGAACAATTTAAAAATAAAAATTTAAACTTCAGTGCTTTTGTAAATGTGGAGATTTATCCCTACTGAGGCTCAGAACAGGGAAATCATGGCTTGAATGCAAGAAGTTTCTCAGCTTTCTCAATACTTTCATAAAAGTGTTTTCCTTACATGGGTCAAAATGACTAAGACTATACGCTGATCCTACAAACAAACACATACACTTGCGCTCTATAGGATAAAAGCGTGTTGTAAAATGGTCTAACCATGGTGCGTGTTTTGGAGGCTGCGTTAGCCTGAAGTGCCCTCAGAGCAGCGTTCTCGCCGTCTCACGGGCTGGCTCCTGCACGTCCGCGCACACGCTCTCGCGGCTCAGTTCTCGTGACTGATGGTTAAATGTCCCTCTAGTTCTTGCTTATACAGAATAAGAAATTTCTAAGTAATTTTGCAGACCATTTTTATGTAGTTCTTAGTGTGCTAATGTATTGCCGTCTACAGTTGTACTGAAACATACCAAAACACAAAGTTACTGAAGACGGCCATCCTGCAATGCAAGTGATTTTGGTGGTGGTTGTAGGTTTCTAACTCGTGGGGCACGCCACCGTAGCCAAGAAAGGTTTATTTAGGTTTATCTTATCATAGCATTTCTATAGATGTGTAGGCTTCAGTTTTGCAGAAATCCTGTTTGGTTGTGTCAAGAGCTTGCTTTCGTAAACAACAATTTTAATAAAGCCAATGCTAAGAAAGCGCTTCTGAAGGCTGCAGTGAGGTTGGCTGTGAGGCCATGTGCGTTGTACGGGATTGTATAGCATTGTATAGTTCGGTGCTAGAGTCACAGCAGCAGTACTTAAACTTCAAAAGTTCTTGTGAGGTCTTTAAGTGAAGCAGCAGACTTTTCCTGCAAATCAAACATGTCACTGATGGTCAAAAATTGTTACTGAAAACTGTCCTTTTCACCTTCCCTTCCTTCTGTTGTTAACTGTTCCCTAATGTCAAGTCTTTTCTAAATTGGAGCATTAACTTGATCCTTAACAATGAGCTTTTGATTGCAGAAAAGCACGTTTAAGAGGTACTTCCAGGCTTCCCTGTATATATTACTAGAACAAGAAATTTCCACACTGGAAAAAAGAGGTTCCCAAATATTATTTATAAGATCTGCTATTAGCAGTTTCTTTAAGTTTATGAGAAGTTTTGTGCCAGCTGAGATTCTGTAGGCAAGATCTGTGTTCACTAGTTGGTGAACAAATTGGTTTCTTTGGTAGTGCTGTGTTTTCTGCCTTTGTGATGTGCGATGAGCCACTCCAGGTAACCTCAAATCTTGAAATTGTTACATAGTGTTAATTTTGGCCATTTGTGTCATTATGGGAACATACCAATTTAGTAGCAAAAAAAGAACAGGTGAGAGTTAGCATATTATCCTTCAACAGCACTTACTTGCTTACTTGTTTGATTGACATAGCTGTCACATGAAGCGATGCTGTTTGTTACACAGAGAAATCTAGAACTTCAGCTTTTTTTTATATATGTGTATGTATATATACACACACACACACACACATATAGATATAGATATATATATATGTATGTACTTTTTCCCCTAAAGGGCCAGGGAAATTTTCTTGCAAAGAAAAAAATCCAGGTGGTATTTTTGTTTTATAAACATACTCAAAGTCAGCTAGCTACTTTCAGTCATTTAATATAATTTCTTCACTCTTTGGTTTTCAGTCTGTTGTATCATTTTGAGTATAATAAAGGCATTCTGAGCTGTTCATAAAAAACTTTTTAAGAACAGCTGTGAGTGAATGCTCTAATAAAGAAGGGTGGCTTGTGGCTACAGTGAGATAGCAGTACAGTGTGTGAAAAAAGCCTTGCAAATAGATTTAGGTTTTTATGCTTTAACTAGTAACTTCCAATTAAAAGAAGAAATTCTGGGGGAGGAACTCTCCATTTTCACTGTTGCTGGGTAGTATAATTTTCTGTAGGGCCATATAATTAGCATTTGGAAATGAGTGCAAAGTAAAGTATAGTGCCAATTTAAGAGGCTTTTCACAGGCAATAACAGCTTCAGAATGTTCTTGATGCAAATTACTTTCTCTAATATCTCAGCCACCTAATAAATTATTTTTGTTACAAATATTTGATCTTAAACCCCAGGTTGCTTTCTTAAGAGACTGAGTAACAAATTCTTATACTAGAGCATGTTTCAGAAAAGTTGAAATGTTCTGAAAATCCTGCAAAGATTCTGCATATTTCAAAATAGTCTTAACTGAGATGCTTGAAATGACTCCTGAATTAGTAGAGCTCTACAAGTCTGCACAATTGCATAGCGTATTCAAACAAATCCAGTTTCTGTACAACTCTGACAATATTTAATCTAGTGCTTATTCCCATTTCATACATCTTGGTTCCCCAGTCTACAACTAGAGTGGTCTAGAGACAGTTCTTTCCTTCTCTATTTTTGATGATGATTCCTTGTGCTGGTGCCAAAAGGAAAGAGGCTCTCTGGGAAGTGACAGAGGTGGCTTTAGAGCTGGGGACGGAGGACAGCGCTGTCTTGCACTAGCTTTGAGTGTTCGCTGAGCTGTGACTCGCCAGCTTTGATTTGGGTAGATATGCTGAAGTTGGACTTCATGTCAACCAGCTGAGGAAGCAGTGGCTTTGAGATGCTCAAAACTGTTTAGTGAAAAAGCTGATATCCTGCATTTAATGCCAGTCCTCGCTTTGGTGCACTTACGGATGTGAATTTTAGAAATCCAGTCTGGAGATCATATATATATAGTGAGCCATAGCCCAAGAGTAGAGTAGTATTTTGCAGCTCTGAAAGCTTCCTTAATTTGCTTGCAAGATCATTGGATAACCATGAACACCAGGAGCCACCACAGAATCTGCATGTAATCATTCTTCCTTGCAAAAGAAACACGAGGGTAGCCAGGTTCTTCACAGTGTCCCTTCCGAGCAGTGTTCCTGTCCGTCTTGTGTGTATGCAGTTCATTCCTGTACTTGCTTGGTTTTAAAAAAATAAAACACAAAACTGGAAGATGGCCTCAGCTCCTGGAACTCAGGTAGTGTTTATATCATAGGATATTTATGGTGATGGCAATGCAGTCTCCAAACTGTGACAGAAAAAAATATGAGGTACAGTTGTGAGAACTGTAAAGGTACCCTTCCAAAGCCTTCAAGGAAACTAAGGATATGAATTCAACTGAAGAGAGGTAAAATATAACTGCAATATCTTCTATTACAGTTCGTATTAAATTAACTAAAAACTTGTTGGGACATGCCAGGTTATAACTGAATAAGCAGTCTTTGTAATTTTCAGCTTTACATCACAGAAACATATTGAGAACTAAGCACATACATAGATTAAGCAAGTTTGCAATGGCCTGTTTGGGTTCCTACAGCATTTCCTCAATTTCTCTTTTCCTGGGAGCAATTATTTAATAGCACAGAATAGGTTTTCTGTTCCAGGTCCAAAAAGACTGTACAGTTTCCATTTCAGCATGGTAGACTTGCACTCTGGTCTTCAGAACAGCTTTCAGCTTAGCAGGGTCCCCTGGGAGAGTGTCCCAAATGGCATAATGGCCTTGGATCAATCTCCTGGAAGTATCAGAATGATCCATTGCAGTGCAGGGAAGTCAAGCAAGAGCAGCAGAAGGTCAGCATGGCTCCACAGGTAACTAACTCCTGCCCCAGCTCAACGGCATAAAGACAGTGCACGGAAGATGGAAGAGGGGCGACCTTAAGGAAGGAATATGAAAACCTTACCCAAGCATGCGGGGGGCGGGGGTGAGGAGGAATGAAGAAACCCAAAGCTGACCTGGTGGTGAAAGTGCCAAGGGGAATAAAGAGGAATAAGAAGGGGAAGAAACAAGGAGGAGCAAGACTAGCCGGCTTCATTTGAGCTTCCGGGAAGATTACGGAGCACATCTTCCCGGAAGCTATTTCCAAGCACACGAAGGTCCAGGTGACTGAGCAAGGCCAAAGGGGATTTAGCACAGCGATGGTACCTGCTAACCCGCCTGCCTCGTGCAGCGAGCTGACAGAGAGTTACACAGAGGCCAACAGTGGATGTCGGTTACCTGGGCTTCAGCAAGGCCTCTGAGGCAGTCCCCACTGGCATCGTTGTAGAGAAGGAGATAGGGATTTGTGAGATGTAGATTATAAGGTATGTGGAAAACTGTCAGGACCAGTGGCCACGAGGAGACCTCACTTGTGACTTCAGTACCTGAGGGGGAAAAGGTATAGAGAAAATGGAGTTGGGCTCCTCTTGGGCATGCAGAGCAACAGGAGTGCCAACTGGCACAAGTGGGGACACAGGATCTTATTTTGATAAAGTTATTAGGAAAGACTTTTTTCACTATGACAGGTGCCTGAGAGAGAGACTGTTGTGTTTCCATCCTTGGAGACTGAAGTCCACTCTCCATGAAAATCATTTGGGCTGAAGTTTTCTGCATAGTGAAGAATTGCAAAGTTAAACTTGCCCAGGATTGAACTGTTTAATCCAGAGAAAATGAAATTCTGAACTATAGCTATAAAAACTAATGTAGAAGGGTGTGGTTAAGGGAAACCTTATTTTCACTAAACTCCTTTTACTTTGCTTAATGTTACGTTTCCTTCAGGCAGGTCTTAGTTTAATCTGCACAATTGCTGGTAATGTTTGCATGGGGTGTTGGTGGCAGGGAATGCAGAATGTTACATTTGAGTGTTAGAAATCTCATGTAGCCCTCAGGTTTGTAACTTCTAAGTTGTTTTTTTTTTTAGGTTTCATTTTGAAGATAGTAGGAAAGCAGTTGGAAAAAGTTCCCTCACACTCTGAGAAAAACACTTTTTAGCTATTAAATGAAAAACAGCTGTAGGACTACATCAGTTGCTTGGAAAGAATTAAGCAGTGCTTACTATTTTTCTTTTTTTTTCCTGGTTCGAAGACTAAACTATTGTCAGACCACCCAAAACAACAATTACTTACTAAGGCCAAGAAAATAAAATGCCACCAGTATCTAGCTTTTCTACCATAGCTTTTTTTTTTTTTTTTACTGTCTTTAGTACCTAAAATATAACACTAAAAAAAGCCAGACCAAACTATTTCTGGACCTCTGAAAAGGCCACAGATCACCAAAGCTCTTCAAATATCAAGAGATCTGGAGAAGAGAAGGCTGAGAGGAGATTTGATCAACATGTTCAAGTCCCTGAGGGGTGATTGTAGGGAGGATGGGGCCAGGCTCTTCTCAGTGGTGGCCAGTGATAGGACAAGGGGTAACAGGTGCAAGTTGAAACACAGGAAGTTCCACCTCCATGTGAGGAAGAACTTTTCTACTTCCAGGGTGACAGAGCCCTGGCACAGGCTGCCCAGAGAGGTTGTGGAGTCTCCATCTCTGGAGATCTTCCAAACCCGCCTGGACACCACCCTGTGCCACGTGCTCCAGGTGTCCCTGCTGGAGCAGGAGAGTTAGACTAGCTGATCTCTAGAGGTCCCTGCCAACCTCAATCATTCTGTGATATCAAGATATCAGATATCAACAGCTTTGCACTTGTACCTTAAGTACTCTTAACTTGGCTTTTGTGCATTTATCTTCTGCTATTTTAGTTTCCTAAGTGATCACTTTCTTGCTGGGACCTGATTTGTGAGGCACATGAAGAACACCAAGAAGACCACAAACCAGCCATGGCTGTTTTCAGTCAACCACCTGGCATGCTGGGCCAGGGAGACAGTTTTGGGATGGGGCACACTCTACCATGTAACAGCTACTGCGTGCGGTACTTGCTACAAAACTGCGAAACAGGAAAACTTGCTCACGTTTCCCTTTCAGTCCGAAGTGGGGAGGATTCTGGTTCACATTTCCCACAGCAGCAACCACTTGCTCCCTACAGCAGAGCGTAGACCAGCTGGGACAGATCGCCCCTCAGTGCTAGAGTTCAGGCGAGCAGTGCACAGTGACAAATAAGAAGTATCATGGTGCCAAGAGGAGCAGGGATGTGACTGTGAGAGCTGCTGGTGGGGCTGAGAGGTCATTTGACTGACTCTGGGGCTTTTTAGGCTGGCACTGCCGCAAGAGAGAGTGCCACCAGAAAGCCCTTCTTATGCAAAGACTCGCCCCCCGGCTGGGACTGCCCTATGGAGGAACCAGTTTCTTCAGTTGTTAGGGACACGATAGTTACCTGATGTGAACTGTGTGCGGCCCGCCTTCCTAGGGGAACTGTTAACGTCTGGACCCAGATGCACAGAGGTCCTAATTCTGAAGGTGGTCCCAAGCTTTGAGTTGCTTGTAGGGAAGAGTCCTGGATGTCTTGCACCTCATTGTGCAAGGTGCTGAAAACACTCTTCTCAGACACCTAGCATATCTTTACAAGATATGTACAAGAAAAATTGGCAGGGCCATATATTCTAACATTAGAAAAATGAAAGCAAGACATCAAATCACAAATATGCAATACATTTGGTTTCCTAAATATGCTATATATCTGTGTAATGATATTGTTCGATATTAAGACTTTTACTAGGACATATGGTTAAATGCCTTGTATGTATATATAGACATATCTATTCCCAAATATGCCTTATATAAAAATTGTGAGGGGAAAATTAGTATATCCTTATAACTGTATGATTTGTTGATATAGTAATGAAAACATTTTTCTAACTCAAGAAAATTACTGGTGTTTTAATACCAGATAATACTCGGAAAGTGTTATATGTAAAATCTGAAGCTAAATAGTTTAAACATACCTAAGGTAAGTTTCTATAAAATGTAAATAAATTTCTATAAAATGTAAATAAAATGATAAATATTTGTAAGAACAAGCAAGTAGCATTGCTATTTTTTTTTCTTTTAACAGGTGTTAGTGTCTGTCCAGTCGCTAATATTAGTAGCAGAACCATATTTTAATGAACCGGGTTATGAACGATCAAGGGGCACTCCGAGTGGTACCCAGAGTTCCAGAGAGTATGATGGAAATATTCGACAGGCAACAGTCAAGTGGGCAATGCTTGAACAAATCAGAAATCCATCGCCGTGCTTTAAGGAGGTATGTTTGGGGAAACTAAGCAAATATCTTGTTTATAGAAACAAGTTCTTTAAAAAAAATCATAATATATTCCCTTTTTGGTTGCATTTTAATACAAACCTTGAGGAATCTTTATTAGTTTGAGTTTTGAGAGCAATTCAGATATTTGAAAACACTTTCTTTTGCATGAGATGTCTCTTCTATTCTCTTATTTATTTCCTGAGGCAATTGACTTGATCTTAAATCAAACTGACAATCTTAAATCAGTCAATTGACAATCTTAAAACAGATTCCAGCCTGCACATTATTTGTGGAAAAATACATAATGCGTCTGTGCTAAGCTAGAAACCTGTTTCTTTATAAAACAGATTAGCTATCTTGATGCTGATAAAACAATACTAACCTTAGTGGTTTCATAGTGATTTAAAAAAAGGAGAGAGAGATAAGAGATCATACTGCTTCTTTTTTTTTTTTTTTTTTGTGCATTCTTGAAAAGCAACTAAAATTTACTGTAGAATAATTTAGGTGGAAGGGAGTTCTCCTGATGTCATTTAGTCTAATCCTTTTCTCAAGTCAGGTCACGTTGTCTGGGTTTTGAACTGAAATGAGAGAATTTGTGTGAATATAAACGCAAAATGGCTGGTCAAACGTGAGTCATCTCATGGTACTACCAGCAGATGTTTGGGGAAACAGGTTTTCTTCTGAACTACTGAACAGCTGCCACTTCTGAACTGAGGAGTAGAACTATCTCTTAGCTTCCAATTACTTGTATATAAAAATGTTGCAGAAATGTAGGTTGTTTTAAGATTACTCACATTGTTGACTAATCTTGCTGTCTGTCCTTTGGAATGCAAAAAGCTTTTCCCATTAAAATTTAGGAGTGCCTTATGGAAGAAGAAATCATCAGACACTTTAACCTGCATGACAGGAGTTAAATATTTATATCCATGTGCAGAGGGAAAAGGATGTGCTATATACTGTAGTTTTGAATTAATGAAAAAATCCATTCTAGCTCTGAAATTCTTTACTGAATAATTTCAAGATCTTGATATAGATAATGTCATAACAATCAAATGTCCTCTACAAGAGATCCGTTTTTTTTCCCCCCCCAGGTAAATGTAACAATTTCACTCTTGCTAAGAGAGTTCTCAAATTACAATAATATTTGATGAAATTATTGGAAGGTGGTAAGCTCCCTGACAGTAATATTTGATCTCTCTCTTGAGACAGATAGAAATGAAGGATATGCAATATTACAGGATTTTGTAAACGTATGAGTTCTAGTTCACCTCACTGGTTTTGCCCTTTCCTTCCAAAGCATCTCAGCACTTTTATGTGCTAACTCTGTAGCTTGGCTTTTATTTAGTCTTGCTGTAGAGGAGGCACTTTGCAAGCTCACATCCTTCCTCTCTGTAGGAAAGTCAAGTAATAAAGTGTATCTAAATGATTTTGTTTCAGTGAAAAAAGTCTTTCCCTGAGAACGTTACTTGTGCATAGCACGTAATTACAAAAAGACAGATGTTGAAAACTATTAAAATTGTTGCCTATAAAAGATATTAGTAGCTAGGACTGAGTAAAGTTAGGCCACACACCAAGAATAAATAAATTTTCACCGAATTTCACATTTCTGCCTATTTTCACTGAACTATAACTCATTTCTGGACAGATACCAATTCTCTGCCTTTATAAGGAAGATAATACTAATCGCATACAATGCTAAGGTTTTTTTTTTTTTTCCTCTACCAGGAAAGGTATTTCTTTTGTCCTGACAGCCATCTTTATCAAAAATACAGTATTATTTTCAGCATTAAAAATTTCCTAGTGTAATCTTTAGGCTGTTGGCAATTGGGAGTTAAGGCTGTTGGCACATTCAATAACTAGCTCAGTCTATACTATTCAAGCTGTTAGACCTCCTCAGTGTTTGCTTCTAAATGATCAAAGCAGTTATAGATTTCTCTCATGAAACAGCTGTATTGTGGAAGATTGTGTTATCATCAAAGGGAAAACGTGGCTCTTAAGTAAATTATCCAGCACCTCTCTGAGAAACTGGCTTGTTAGTGAGATCTCTCGGGTTTTCATAGAGGAGTTAGGTTAGGAGTCCTGACGGCTGGGTGGTACTTCAGTAATAAAGAAGCTAAGGCACCCTGGGAACTCAGATCCAAGAAAGAATTTACATCCTTCTACTTACAGCAGCCTTTTTCTTCACCAGTCTGTGCTGGCTTCCCTTCAGAGTCTTAAAGGACAAGTAGACTCACTGCCAGTCAGTTGTCTTGGGAAGGTCTCAAGTTTTATTGTTAATCCGAGAAATGCATCCACAATTGAAGTCTGTTATGCTTTCAGTATGCAGTTTTTCTGCAGTTTAGGCAGCTAGCTAAAGTCTCTAACCTCCTGAGAGGGATTATTTTTGTCAGCTACGTTGCAATATTGCCAAGAACTGTCTGTGCTCAATAAAATGTCTTGAATTTTATTGTTTCTTCCACCAGGCAGAGTTTTGGTCGTTTGTTCAAGATAAAGCCAGAACTCAGTAGAGATTCACATTTTTTGTATGAGAAGGAGTTTAAAAAAAAAAAAGAAAAAAAAAAGAAAAGAATGAAAAAAACCTCAAATCTGTAAAGAAATACCAAAACTAGTATGTGATTAAATACTGGTTCCCACTGAGCCTGGGGGCAGCTCAAGTATTATTGTCTGGGATTTCTAAGTCCACAAAGGTTGTGTGTCTGCACAGGAGATGTAACTGTGGTTGTACCCCTTTCACAGCAGCTGGTAATTATTTTTTTGTTTTTTCTCCTCCTTGTAGAAGCAGGTAGCATGTTGTTTTTCTATCCTTGTGTAGCTGACAGGGTTTCTGCCCTCCTAGTTCTTGTTCAGGCAGCAAGTAGTTAGTGATGGAAGAAGACCTGGTGCTTAAGCTACTTCCCTCTCTACCTCTGTTTCCTTACTCAAGTCTGACTGTGAACCCAACACATGAAATCCTTTATGTTGTGTCTCTGTAAGCCTCCCTCTGTATGGACATTCTTGTTCAGGCAGCAAGTAGTTAGTGATGGAAGAAGACCTGGTGCTTAAGCTACTTCCCTCTCTACCTCTGTTTCCTTACTCAAGTCTGACTGTGAACCCAACACATGAAATCCTTTATGAGGAGGCTCTGTAAGCCTCCCTCTGTATGGACAGAGGTGTGTAGAAGCAGTAAGATCATCCTGCATATAACATTATCTTTCAACTGGAATTTGTTGAGCCCTCTGCTGCATCTTTTGCCTGCTGTGATACTCTATTTATTGCACTTACCTGCACCTCACGCAGGTTGCAGAAGTGAAGGTGGCAGACTCCCAAAATCACAGCTGTGCACAGCAGGGAAGGGAGCTAGAGATGTCACCTAGGCCCAGCGTCCTGCTTAGCACAGGGACAGCCCCAACTTCCTACCCTGGTACTCAGGGGTTTTCCACCAGCGTCTTGGAAACCTTCAAAGACAGAAGCTCCACAGTTGGTTGTTAGTTTGATTTTCTCCATGTTCTAAGGCTGAGTTACTTCCCTCTTATTTCCAATGGGACTTATATGACTAGGTTAAAACTTGCAGATTTAAAATTATTTAGTATTATTTAGTTCTTAGAAAACAACCAATGTGCTCTTCTTTCATTCTGATTATTTTCATATAGGTTATCCACAAACATTTTTACTTGAAACGAGTGGAGATCATGGCTCAGTGTGAGGAGTGGATAGCAGACATACAGCAGTACAGCAGTGACAAACGGGTAGGCAGGACGATGTCTCATCATGCTGCAGCTCTTAAGGTGAGACTTGCTTTTATAATTTTACATTCAATAACAGCACAAAGATGACAAAAGTGCAGAGAAATTAGTGGCTGAATTTTATAATAATAAAACACAGCAACATTAAAACTTTGAAACAAATGAAGGTATCACAACTACCAAGAGATCAACTGTAATGCGAAGGCTACTTTTTCAATATTTCCTTCTAAGATTTTCTCTTAAGTAATTCCTTTCCTGCCTATTTTTTCAAAACATACTTAAGAGCTTATCTTTTCTTCTTAGAAAGTTGTTTTTTGAGCTACAACCAGCCTTCATTACAAGTAGTGCTCAATTCCATGCCAGAAAACAAGCTGCGTGAATGCAGAAGTTGTTAGAGAAGCATGGCCCATGACATCATCTTTAGTCTGTGTTTTAAAAACTTTTGTCAATACAATGATTGTAATGCTTTTTTCCCTTCTAGAGCTGATACTGTCATTGGTGCTTTTCATGTCCATACAGACAGCAGTCCTCTATGATGTATTTCTCATGTAATTAAAAGTGGACTTTTGATTTTGTTTTGGGGAAGTAAATCATCTTTTAAGTCTCTCTCTTTTTTCCTATTGCTAAACCTGCAGTCTTCCAAAGTGATTCCTGTTAGTTACAATGATCAGTATATAAAGCTCCATACATCTGTCTCTGCAACAGATCTCATTATGACCACATATCCTTATTAATTTGAAGTTCTCTGACTTGCCCTGTCCGGGCCAGCTTTGTGTTGCAATTGCAGAACACATATCTGATGTGACTCAACTGCAAGACATAAAGGACAATATTTATAGCGATACACCTGTTTGCTGCCATTCTGCTTATGACCTCTCATTTGTTCCCAGTAGCAGCTGCTAATTACTCCAAAGTACCAACCCTAAAATACACAGGACTTTGGAAGAAGCTTATCCAGTCATTGAAATATTTTTTTTAACCTTTTCTTGCCTTATTTTCTTCAATATTGTGAAAAGTAATTTTTAACTACCGTCTTGCATACTGACTTTTTTTTTTACATATTCAGCGTCATACAGCTCAACTGCGGGAAGAGCTCCTAAAACTTCCCTGTCCTGAAGGATTGGATCCAGATACTGATGACTCCGCAGAAAAGTGCGGTGCCACAACAAGCTCAGAAGAGACTATGTTGCACGAACAGGTTAAACCAAGCAGCAGTAAAGATATCCCAAGTGATTTCAAGTTATGAGCTGCATTGACATGGACTTTCTAGACGCAAAGGCTTTGAAGCACAAGCCAAATATGTCAATATTTGTATGTAAGAAGCTAATTATGTAATAGGTAATGAAATTGAAACTATACTATGCCCTTAAGGATATACAGTTTAATTCAAAATGATCTTTTATTTACCTGTACAAGAGTGTAAACTTTTTTGTGCTTTTATTTTTCAATTGTGAGAACCACTGATTGGTATGTTTAAAAAGTTATGTATACAAGAAATGGATAAATCACTGATATATAAGGGAAACTACCTTAGGAAAGAATGTTTACTGAATGTTTATTATTTTTTTTTACTTGTAGAGTGAGGACGGTTGTAACAAAGAATATATATTGGTCATTCTTACAGCTCCTATTTAAAGTCAGAAAATTTTCACTGAATTTGATAGATTTTACGTTTGGCCATATATTCATGCTCATATTTGATTCTAAAGAAAACCTCCTGTATACTTCAATAAAAGTTAAATGGACATGATCCCTCTTTTATGATTTACTGGTACATTTTTTAAATAAACTGCCATAAAATACATTATAGCTGAAGACTTGCACTTGTATGACTGAATTCATTACAGTCAACGTATTTAATTTTATGCTTAGTAATTCTAAAATGCAGATGAAATAAATGCACATGGTTTTACCTCATGCTAAAATTTGGACTTATGAATTTATCTTTTTAGCTCTTTTATGCAAATTAACAGTATTCCAATTTTTTTTTCAAGGGCTGTTCTGGAACAAAGTCTTTTGTATGATTTTTACAGAACCAACAGTATTTTAAGTACTGGTAGGGGCTAACGATGTGCCATGCAGGACGCTCATGTTCTGTACTTCCTACTGTATAGATTTATTTCCAATTTTATATTTGCAGCCACAGATCCATAACTAAAAAGGTTAAAAGATTGGACTGACTTAATAATCAAGTCATGTTGTGTTAAAAGGCACAACATGCATTACGATTGCTGTTCTTAATTTTACGTTATCCTTGAAGGACTAAAGTTCATACTGGTATTACCTCAGACTAATGATCAATTGTATTATGAATACTATAAATCAGGCAAAAAAAAGCTTTTTATTTTCTATTTGTTCTTTCTTTATAAGTATTACATTGAATTTTTTTCACTTTTTGTTTTATAATGTATTATTTCTAATTATTAAAAATGGCACCAACTGCGGTTCTGTTCTTATGCTGGTGGTTAGCAGACGTTGCCAGTTCTGATCAAAAGAACCTTTTCTCTGTTGTTAGGTTGGTATGTTGTGTTAAGCCAAGGACTGTGCTGACTGTATGTACCTCTCCACAAATCAAGCTAGGCGCGTGTGTTACTCCACAGCATCCTCGTACAAAAGCCAGAGCAGTGACAGACCCTGAGCCAGAGCGACTCTGGTCAGTGTCCCAAAGGGAGGTTTCATGCCATGGAGTCAAAGCGTTAGAATTTTATGCGAGTTAAAACAAAATTTCACTTTTATAGATAGATATTTACTTACATTACAAGTAGATTGTGATATCCCTCTAAAAGCTCCAAAAGCAAAATTCATCTTACAGCTTACAGCTGTAGATATGTTAGTGATTTCCTTTAAAAATCTTCATTTACAGATGCATTAAAAATATTATTACAGTACATGTAGTCTGTCTACAGGAACATAGTCTTTATATAAATTTTGCCATTGTACTAAAAACAAACCTAGTGGACCACCTCCTACTTGAAGATTAAAATTGTTACCCCTAAAACAAAAAACAACCCCACAACAATAAAGTACCTAACTTGCATTGATTAAGCATTTAGAGAGTGGACAGCACTTTGTCCACTTTTTTGTACCTTTTTCTCTAATGCTTATTTATGGTATCAGTGCTAACATGAAGTCACTGCTGTTCAATTAAGCAAATATAAAAAGCTACAAAGGATATTGGATTCTAATTTGCATCTATATGCCCGTTCTTTTGTGCTGCAACCTATATTGGCTCCAACTGAAGCAGTGATGCAAAGCTTATTACTTGCAGTGATAGGCCCATTTAGTGAGTAAACTGCACACTTGGCAACAGATAGAAAATTTGCATTTTCACAGCTTTTGAGGTTTAAGGCACAGGTTAGCTACATTATTACACAGGCAAATCACAGTTAGTTCTGTGAGGTAATGTGGACATTCTTTTTTAACCAGTCCCCCTCCCAACTTTTGCTATTTCTTCAAATGTAATAGAAGACTGTATGGATAGAGCATTAAGTCTATCACGCTGAAGACCTCAGATTTACAGCTATTAGTCTAGCTTTTAAGAAAGTGCTTTAAAAAAAAAAAAAAAAAAACCACTACCACTCAACAGAACATGTTTCTGGAAGTATAAAGGGCAGCAAACTGCTGAATAGGTCTTCTAGAGAATTTTTGTCCATAATTTCTGTTACTGCTTTTGGAGCAAGATTCACCACTGGTACGCTGCTATTTAGGCATTCTCCAAAGTTGAGCAGCCTTGGGGATTTTTATAACAGCTCTGTCAATGGAAGAAGTTTGCACCACACAGTGTTATTAGAATAGATTTGCCTGAAGCTTCGTATCACAAAAGCACAGATGATACCAACCTTACTCGTGTGGTTCAGCCTGCACTAAACAGAGCTGTCTACCAGAAAGGACACAGCTCAGCAGTCTCTGAGGCCACTGGCAGTACAACGAGCTGTATGCATAAACGTTCTGTGTTGCACATGTTGACACAGAACTTCTCATATGTTGACGTAAGTAATACCTCCTAAAGGCCTGCTTTCTTTCTAGATTTCTTTTGGGTAACAGATGTACACAATTGTATGGGCTAGTGCTTCGTGATAATTCTATTACTGCTATACGAGAAATATAAAAGTAACGTAGGAAAAAACATAACAAAAAAATTTGAAACAAAAGTCCCACCTACAACTTAGATTTAAGTTTCACTCCAAAAATTAAATGTTAGATATTCAGCTAGCTATAAAAAATACATGGAAATATAGACTGATGGGGTCGATAGAAGGCTTTTAGGTGTGGTCGGTTAGGGTGTTGTCTTGTTTGTTTCTTCCTTTTTAAAATCTTTGGCATCACAGATGTAACCAAAATAGCACTTTTCCTAACCTCTCAAGAAAACTTCCTTGGACCAGGTAAAAACCATGTCAACACAGGTAAGGCTTTAAGGACTCCTGATAGCTGGAGGGAAAAACTCCCACACAATATGTAAAATAAACATACTATAATATTTACTGTGGTCTTATTTAACATCTTGGTGTATGTCCAAGAGGGTATTCAGTTTCTGGTAGGATTCAAATTATTAAGAAACCATCACAAAATAAAATTGTCTCTGTAACTTTAATCTTATACACAGTAAGTTTATTAAGGGAGTTTATTACTAGTTTACTTTGTTACACATGAAAAAGAATCTGTGAACACAAATCCAATTAACCTACATTTCAGCCAACTCTATGCTACGCTGCACTGTTCCCTATGAAGGAGAGATTTTTTTAGGCCTAAGTTTTCATCGGGGCTTTGTCAGGCCTATCCCTTGTGTTTTCCCCAGGCCCAGCACCACCACTCCGTTACCTTTGTTTCTGTGTTTTGCAAGTTTTCTTTCCTTGCTTCTCCAAAAGCCACTTGCTGTCACCAGGCCTCGCCTCACTGGATCATCAGGTGCTGTAATTTGAAAATAAAAAATAGATGCATTTTTCAACTCAAGTGAGGCCAGATTTCCATTTATTTTACCATGAGGAACAAGCATAACAGGCAAAAGCCATTTCATTTCAGTTACAGGTTGTCAATTTATCATTTTTTAATCCAAATATATGACATACATCCAATCAGATGTCTATTTCTCTCTGAAAAAAAGAGTGTGTTGACCTTTATTTTCCCCCTTTTCTATAAATGGTGGTAATGTTAGGAGGAATATGCACATGTTTTTATCAAAAACAAGTTTTCTGATTTATAATTAGGGGGTAGAATTAAAATCTAGCTTTACTAAAACTTTATTAAAGCTTTATTCTACCTCTTATTAAAAATCAGGTTTTTGCCACCTTTAACAAAACAGTATAATTTTGCTGCAACACAGCTGCAACATTTATAGCAACTAGTGAATATATACTTTCTTGGAAATTTTTCTAAACATATAAAAGCAAAATGTGATTAAAATTGATTACGTAAACCAGTAGACGTTCCTTCTGGATTTCAGTAGACTAAATAAATCACTCTGAATCAACCAATCCTAAAAAAAGAAAAGCAATCACCCATGAAATCCTCTCCTATGGTAAGAATCACAGTGTTTTTCAAAGATACAGCACTAAATTCATCACTTCAGAAAGCTTACTAAAATTAGCAAGGTTTCATAGCTTACTAGTAACTTGTCGTTAAATGTGTAAAAACATCCTGTTTGTTGAAAAATCTAAATACGAGTAAAGACAAGAAATTGTCTAAGATGTTTTAGAGTATTTCTTCCACATGACAGTATTTTTTTTTATTAACACTCATGTACCTACCAGCTTTAGTGCAAACAAAAATTACTAGTTATTAAGATCTTTAAATCTTCACACCATGAGATTATTCAGCTCACTGTTATGAAAGATTATATCTGCTGCCATAATTTTATTTCCAAATAACATCAGATAAAATAAAAACATTTTAAAAATTTATCCCATCTAAAATTGCTTATTTCCTCCAGAGTATCAAGACTGCCAGTTTCTGCCATACTTTTGTAATTCTTGTTCAGCATGACTGCCTCCTCATCCTAATTTAGGCTTCTCTTCATGACAATATTTTATTTACATAATGGCTAAGGTAAAGATAATTCTGTACAAAGGCTAATAAAGAGTTACAAGTGTCATTTTAAGGCATATATTGGAAAAGATGTTTTGCTCCTTGCTTTCTTGGTACAATGCCATTCCCCCATACATATGACCGTGCTGCTTACCAAGCCCTCTGCCAAACTCAGCCAGATCGCAGAATTGTGAAAACACTGACTCGAAGGGACAGCGGGTGGCAGTCACTTTGCAGCCTCTTTGTCACCAAAGCAAACACCTTCAATCCCCTCAACTTCTCTTCATGCACCTTGGGATCCAGGTCACCAGGCAGCTTCCTTTTCCCACCTCTGTGGTGGAAGCTGTCTTCGCTCTCTTTTGCCTCAGCCCCAGTTACATAGTGATGTTACTAAGGTTACACTGTGTTTGTAGCTTATTGCAGTTATAAAGCCTGCTTTGTATATTTTAATGTATTTAAATGTGTGTGTATGTATACACACACACACACACACACACACTCTAAAACAGGTGAAGAAAATAAGGAAAAGAAGTGATCATAAGTCATATTTGGCTTTTAAGAGGTTGGTCATTTTCAACTTTTCTTATACTTGCAGTAACACCAGAATCATCATAAACTCATTTTGCCTAAAAGCAAAGATAATAGTTTTTTTTTCCATGAAAATCAGTTCAATGCCATGACAGAATCGTGCCAAAGTATGCAGATAGGTGATCTAACTACTTTTTGTTTGCTTAGCATTAAGGGTTATCCGGGGCTGGCCATGATTGATGCTGACTGTGTAGTCAGCTCAGCTTCTCGCGCAGGTGCAACCTCAGCGCTTCCTTCTTGTTAAATCTTTCCAATTTCTTTTTTCCCCTCCAAACTGGCAGTTTCCTTCTCTCTATTAAAAAAATATACTTTTCTATTTATAGATTTCAACAGTTCTGACATCCTTAAAGCAGTTAGATTCATTGCAACAAGATGGTTTCTTGGAGAAATCAACCTTATCCTTTCACCAATGATGTTTATTGATTTTTATTTGGCGTGATTAATTTATCAAATTTAAAAATGCTCTCAATGTCTCCTGACATATATCTTTTTGGTAACACATATCATTAACATGTCCTTGCACTAGCAAGTGCTTTGGCTTATCTGTGACGGCATCTTGAAGGATGCGACCTTGAATGAGACCCACCCTGGGTAAGGGGCCGTCAGGATGTGGGTGCTACAGCTCCCCCAACACTCAATCTTCTCTGCTGACTGTCGAGAGGTGCAGCACAGAATCAGATCACAAAAACACTGAGACTCAGGTACCTCTCACTGAAGCATTTTAAATTCTAACTAACTTGAACACTGTGATCTCAAGTGCAATCCCCTCCAACAAATCATAGACTTTTCCATTCGCTTATCTAACTTTCACTGAAAAAAAAAACATAAAAAACAAACAAACAAAAAACAAAAACAAACAAACAACAACAAAAGAAACACACCTAACTTTTACGATGTTGACATTGTTCTTTCCCTTCTACACTTGTCCCTTCTACACTGTCCTTGCTCATGCAATGCTTGTCTCTTCCTTTATAAGAAGATCTCTTCTGGTAAGGTCTGCTTAAGGCTATTTAACTTGTATTTGGTACATGCCTCATACATACTTAACTCCTACACAACTTTCCAGGTCAGCAGTAAAAATCATCATATTTCCTAAAGAGTTACCCTAAAAAAAATTGTTCTACATGAACTTTTTCAAGCTTTTCACCCTTCTGCCCCTTTTAAGAAGAAATTGTGAAATGAAATTCAGTAATTCAAACCAGTGATTCACGACTAATGTTAGTGCAGTAATACTGAAATGATAATGATAAAAGTGACACAAATGAAAAGGGACGCCTACTCGCACTTAAACACACTCCAAATTGCGTTCAGTTAAAGAAGTGAATATAACTGACAACTTCGTATTGGTTTTACCAATACAATTTTCTTACTTAAAGAAAGTAAGTTTTCAGGGTTTGGTATCCCTTAATGATGATAAATGTGGTATATTTTTTAAATTCATACTGAGGTCCATTATTGTCCACAGCCACGGTAAAGCTGCCAACCGTGAATGTATTAAGTAGCTAATTCCCTCAGCCTGCTGCCTGTGCTGAGACCAATTATATTCTTTCCTCACTCCCAGACTTGTGTGCATGTGTGCCTCACTCTGATCATTCTCCATCAGATGCACTGCAGCAAGCCAAGGAGTAACAGTACCCAGTTTGCAGAACAGTTGGGCACGGCACCTGCCCAAGAAAAATTCCTTTCTCCTCTTTTCCTGACATCGTGGTGACTGCCCTGCAGAACTGGTCTAACAGCAGCACATCCCTATCACCGGTGACGACATGCTGATATCTATCTGATTTCAACTCCATGAGGGTACCATCTGTCCTGTGCTTGAGCAGTGAGACTGAAATGTTCTTTATTCCAAGACAGCACGGGACACTTTTTAGGGAAGCGGATGTAAATCTAGAGGGACCAGGAAGACTAGCTTTCCTTTGCTCAGAAAACATTACTGCACCCAAAGAAACAACATAATAGAAAAGCAGGATGGCTTCTTGGTGACCCACTGAACCTCTTGTCCCCTGGCTTAATATATACCAGCACCAGTGCCACAACTTGACAGGCTGTTTTTCCAGATACTTACATGGCTCTTGGCATGAAAAGGTTACTGTTAATAATTACTTTCCTTGTCAGTAACAATAATGTATCATACTTCTCAAAGTCCACCAATTCCATTTATCCAGCTCATCCTGAAAAGATAAAGCTCTTAATATACATGTATGCAAACTGCTACATGCTGATCCCTCAAGTCAGCTACCAATGTTCATTTCCATTGCTCATTTATCCCTTCCTCCACAAACATATTCATGCTCTCTTTCCTGCTAAGTTATGGAGGGAGGAAAACAGAACAAAACAAAACACTCCACACAATAAAATCCTTGCAAGGCTTGTCTGCAGTGTCACTTCTCAATACCGTTTTTCTCATCACTTTTCTCCAGTATCTTTATCTATCATGGTAGCCCCTGTACATACTGATTGAATATAGATTTGAAGTAATTCTCGTTATTAAAGTAGCATTCAGAATTTTTCATTAAAGTGATAAAATCAGACAAGATGCAGCTGTTCACACAGCTGGCTTATAAAAACATTCTTTCCTCTGCCATTTTCTATACTAGCCTTCCACAGCATTTCCAAGCACATCTTCAAACCACTCCATCTTCCCATCTTAAACACTGAGAGAATTCTGTGAGATGGACTGCTATTCATGCGCCCTGTGATGAGGATTTCTAAGTAATACAGCTTATTAGTAAGAAGAAATGCATTCCTAGGCAATATGCAAGCAAGACACTCTCTGCATTACTGAATTTAGATACTAGTTCTGGAAAAGGACAGAATACTTATTCGAGTCTATGTAGTGACTGGCACAGCAGAGTCCCTAACATGGTATGACATGTACTATGCTATGACAAAATAATCTTTCAGCTTTAGAATTTCAAATAAGACAGGGCTCCATTCTCAGCTTGCATGACCTAGAAAAACATCACTGAAATGTTCCTTATTCAAAAGACCATAACTGAAACCAAGGAAAATTACAAGCACGTTACTAAGTGAACACAACATAAATGTGAAGCAGGGCTGTAGCTCAGGGCACTGAGCTGCACTATCAGTATCAAAGTAAAAACTGTTCCTTATGTTCAGTGAACATAATGCATATGAATTATTTTTTAAAGGAAAGCCATGCTTGTTTTCATCTTGTGGTTTATCCACAGCTTGAATGGTATCCCATGCTGACCTAACCAAGTTTCTCATACTTGAAATCTATGGGCTGCCAGAATTATACCCGAAACCAGCACCTCACATGATACAGCACTGTTTTTCAACTTTGCTTTTCAAATAGCCATTTGAATGAGAGGTTTTGTGAGTAAATCTTAAAAACCTATTAAAAATGTAAATCTGCTTCAGATATGGAAAGATTCTTCCAAGTACAGCAGTGCTGAAACATGTGCAGACTGCAGCTGTGTTAGCACAAAAAGCAGCAAACTTTAGCACTAGCTTAATTTAAATTTCAATTAAAGTTTACTTCTTAAAAAATTGACACAGTATGCGTATTATGCATTCACTCGTGCCTAGAAAAATTCTGGAGACTATCTGTAAAAGTATTGGAAGATCAATGTTTGTGGGAACCAATTAGTTTTCCATGACTCAAACTACTCTTCTCTTTTGGACTGTATTCAAATAAAAAAGTGGCAAAAATTCATCTCACTTTGAGTTGCTGGTGAATAAAGACTGTTAGCCTGAAAAACTTTGACAATATGGAGACTTTTTTTTAAATAATAGGCAGAGACCTTACAAATTTTTCTATTCATATTCAGCATGTAATTTGTCTTCCTACCAATCCTCAAGAGGTGTACATCCTTTCCAGAAACTACATTTGGCTACGGCAGCTAGTCTTTGCTGTATGGACAAGAACAAGAAAAGGTTGGCACCCCAAGTCCTGAGTGGTCCCCTTTGAAAGGGTAGTTCTGAATATCTCTCTATATAAACGCATATATATATATACACATATATATACACACACATATATATACATATATATATATACACACACACATATATATAAAACACACACACACACACACACTCCTGCAAGCACTTTTGCAATGGAAGACAAGTTTCTCATTCTCCAAGGTTAAGATGCAAAGCCAACAACAAATTGACCTAGGAATCCTGCGAGATCTACAAACGAATAAACTAGTAATAAAGTCTTATTTAAATTTACTAACTTGCTGTCTGTTTCTGTACGTTCTTAGACAGAACATTTTCTGCTTAACTTCAAACATTCACTTAAGAAGGGTCTTTCAGGCATCAGAGCTCTGCAGACAGCTGAAGGAAACTCCTCCTGTTTTAAGACTGATTATTTCCGATTGACTTGAATACCATCGATGCAAATTATTTGCAAGAAATTTTACTTAGACTGCAACTTGAAAATAGCTTTAATTTCAAAAAAGTAAATTCTGCCCCATACACTTATCCACAGGTGCAAATCCTACTCTCCTTGTCAGTAATTTTAATATTGTAACTTATATCCCTTATATTGTGAGGAACAGGAGTGTTTTTTCTTTTTTTCCCATCTAAACTCTCTCCCTCTCACGCGTTTTCTTTGCTTAGTATTTTTTAGAAACTTCTTGACAAATTGTGCTAATATCTGAAGCAAAACAGCACATCCTTAGTTTTGAAAAATCTGGAACACTTTGACAAATTGCATCACAGATACAGAGAAGCTTTACAAAAAAAAATCTTTAAATGGAACAACAGATCTTTCTAAATTAAATTAATTATTCGTGACTCAAAAGCTGCACTCTAAAAGATAGATAAATTCTAGAAATGCCAAGAGACAATACTAAAGAAAGATAAAGTCAAAAATAAGGAGGACTTGAATGTACTTTCCACCTCTTCATAATTAATTCCTATTATGTGTTTTATTCAAAACGCTTCCTGAAAACAGACAAAATGGGCTAATTATAGACACGAACTGAGAAATGTAAATGTTGTTACAGAAATATTAATACTGGAGGATTACAGCAAGAACTAAGAGTACAATACTTCATTGGGTGATCTGGCCAAATGATCCCAACAGTTTGCTTCTGCACTGAGGCTAATCAGCCATATAATGCCAAGCACGGACTAACAAATAAACGAATGTTCCTAAATTCAAAAAAGAAATACTCCCAATGGATAATAAGTTTCACACAAAGCACAGAAATTAAAGAGAAATCAAATCACCATTAAAAAGTATAGTGTGTAATACCAGAGAGATTTTTTTTTTAAGTTATATAACACTGCAAAAACTGTTACAAAAGTGAAATACAGCACTAGAAGTTTGTTAGAGCAACATTTTTTTCCAGGAGTTCTCTGAAATGAAAGCAAAGAAGAGCTTTGAAAAGAACAGTTTGAAATAAATCCGACCAGACTTTCATCTATGCGATAAATTCCATTAAGGAAAGAAAAAATTCCTTGACCTCACAGCAAGTTCCAAGGAGTAATTTTAGGTGCCCAGCAATTGGCACATACACAGCAACATAACTTTTCATTTCATGATCCCAGGGCCAGCAAAGGCCACTGTATATAGGAATCCAGGCTTTCTCTTTCTTCCCCAGAATACAACAGCAGGAGTTTGAGTCACAAATTCTGCCTCAGAACTGAGGCATGGATTTTAAGCAAGGCAGTTTAAAGATGAGATTCCTTGAATGTAAGCTCACACTGGATGTCCAAAGAACAAAAGAAAATGATACTGGTAACTGAAATATGGGATAAAATTGCTCTTTGACTGTGACTTGTATTGTCAAAGACAGCAGAATTTAGTCTATGCTGATTACAACGCAAGGAAGCTCATGGATGTTTATGGATACTATGACATAGACAAGGGGTAGTAAACTGGGTAAAAGCTACACCACATAAAAGGAAAATTAAGAGATGGGAAAACTTACTGAGAAAATTAAAGAGATTACAAATTTGTATGGTGTGAGTAAAAACTTTAAGGATCCTGTGATATCACTAAACCAGGAGTTTTGCAAATATGAGTTAGTGAAGCCTTGTTTCCAACTAATTTGTGCCCTCAGTTGACTGTAAGCTCCAATTAAAACCTTTTCTACTTTCAGGGTATTTAAACGTTCCCCCCACCAGGTGAATTCTCTGTTAGAGGTAGATGGTTTCTCTCTGCACCTTTATGTTCTCTGTTTCTTTCCAATCACATGTGGGACTAAGATGTTGGTATTATGCCATTATTGGGATTTGTTAATATACTATTATGTATCTTCATTATTCAATAAACTGTAAAAGCTGCTTATTTAGGCAGTGAGTCTGAACACTCTGTTATTAGTCCAAGCTTCTGGCAGGATCTTTTCCTGGAGGTAAAATGGCATCTTTCCAAATTGCACCTTGGCAGAGCTTTTGGCTGTGCTTAGACCCATGGGGTTTCCTCTTTCTGTATTTCTAAATCATTAAGCAACAATAAAATCTTTATGATATTTAATGCCTTGAATTTTATAACAATTATTTTAATGGTCTGAGGATAACATAGCTTATAATGTCTTATAAATTCTGCTTCTACATGCTGCATTACCTACCAACTAATATGCCAGCAAGTTTAAGCTTTTACACCGTGACAATAGATAACCTGTGGATTCTAAGTGTGGAAATTTTCTACAGTAGGACAGCATATCAGCCTTGATATCAGCCCTTACCATAAATAATAACAGAGTATACAGTAATGGCTACAAATGTGTTTTAAACTTGCTTACAAGAGTTGGAATAATGAATAATATCTAAAAACAGCTGAAGTATCTGTATATGTACTGAGCAGGATAGACTGCAGTTTTCATATGTAGCAACTTGATAGAAAATTCAAAAAACAGATCTGGGTAACACAGCCAAACAAGAACTGCCTTTCAATCCTATGGCACGAAGGCAGCTATTTAAATAAGGCCCTCCACCCCCTTCCTCAAGTATTTGCACGCACATCTGAAGTAGCTAGAAGATTCTGTGTCTGGAGTTTAAGTCTGAAAACACTTTGTTTTAAATGTTCGTAAGTATTTCTGACAGCGATTCTGCTCCTAAAGAAGAAATGTAGTACAGAGCAAACTAATAAATATAAAGCTTCCTTCCTAACAGGCCTGCACACGCTAATGTGGAACCAGAACATGGTGTTTGGAAAGCCTGAACCTTTGGTCATTAAAGTAAACAGGGGACACATTCCGAGCTCAGTTCATTTCTCAAGCTGACAACAGCTGGGAGATCTCTGTGCAAAATATAGGAGCATCTGGCTATCCAGAATGTTTAAGACCTCAACCATTGCTCTCTTTCATCTACTTAAATGAATTCAAGATGTTAAAGATGCCTAAAAAATGGTGATTAAAGATTCCATGCATATAGACCTCAAATCCCAATAAATGGTAAGGAGAAAGTGATACAAATACTATTGCTAAGCAAAACTAGCATCCAAGATCCTAAGCAACTGATTGACCACACAAGGAGAGTATAAAGAACTAGAAGACACAATATTATTTACAAATAAAGAGTGTAACGTATGTAACAAGGACCCAAGTCTGAAAAGGGCAGGTTTGGAATACTAAATCCCTGTGACAGATTCACGAAAGGCTTCACAATTCTGAGAGTGAATAATCAATAAAATTACATGTTATAATATATGTAACGTGAATATGTGTGCGCGCGCACACACACACACAAGAATGAGGCTACCTTTGGAGCCCTGTGTCCAGTTTTGGGCCCCTCAGTAGGACAGATACACCAACAACTGGAAAGAGTTCAGTGGAGGGCCACTAACTTTGCTAATGGCACATGAATGGCCCAGAAGGATGCCAGGCTACTTAAATCTGCGAAAAGGAGGTGTAATAACAGTCTCTTTCACCAATTAAAATGAACTTGTAGAAATATGGATCCAAACTCTTCTCAGAGGTCCATTCCAAAAAAAAAAAAAAAAAGGCAAAATTCACAACATGCAGTAACAGAAGACCAGGCTGGCAATGATGAAAAAAGTCCCCTCAGAGACTGCTATGCACAGAATGGATAACTAGAGAGGCTGTGTAATCTCTGTCCTTAGAGATCTTCAAATTCACCTGCAACCAGCCCTGAGCAACTTGGTCTAACAACGTAGCCTTGTTTTGAGCGAGGCTTTAGAAGAGACCACCTCCAGAGACCCCTTCAAACCTAGATTTTTCTGTGGTTCTGTTTCATGTTGTTCAAAAAGTTCCAAAAAGTTCACAGAGTTTGCTCCAAAAGTTTCAAGTTACATGGAAGAGACATTCATAAGAAGGATGCAGCTTTTAAACAGCTAATTACAGATTTTCTTTTATTATTATATTTTTTTTAACATTAGGAAAGCATTAAAGGTCATCTGGCTTTAGAGATACTTCTAAGATATGCTACTATGAAAAACAAGCATTTTTACCTTCTTCTGCCAAGAAAAGTTGAACACTAGTGTCTACATAGGTAAGTCTAATAGTTTAATTTGGAAGCGAGCAGGAAGGTGAAGAACAGACTATTGTAATCTCATATGAATGATAATTTATGCAAAACTGATTAGTTTGATTTTATACCTAAGTAAATTTTCAGTTAGTGAGTCACTCTTGCCACCAGTGCTGTTATTTTTGTAATTCTGGTCTTTAAAGACTGTGTTGAACAGCTTCCATGATCATGCAGAGAAATAGAAATACTTGATTCCCCCTAAGTTTTCTGTATACCAACCCATATTGCTACACTAACTAGAAAACTTAGAAATGCAAACATAATTTTACCTTTATTTATTAATCTTTAAGAAAGCAAATTTCCCAAACCAAATTCCCACCACCTACTTTTTTTTTTTTTCTCCAGAAATATGTCAACTTCAGCAAGGTCACTATCTTTATCCTACATCCTTCTTCCATTTTTAGTGCTAGTATGGAAATTTTATGGCTTGAAAATGAGATGTAAATAGAAATAGCTATTATTCTATGTCAGGAACAAAGAGATGACATTAAAGGAGAATCTGTTCACTTCACTAGAAGCCAGACTAAATTAAGTCTTGACCTATAGCACACTGTGATGCTATCAGAATCTGGTTCAATGCCAGCTAGTCTCAATGACGCCTCTGCAATCTAAATTCAGCTATAAAAAAAAAAAAAAAAAAAAAGCTTTTCTACAGAAAAGGAGGCAAATAACACACAATTGTATTTAACCTCTTCTAAACTTACAAAAATGCAGTAAAGCATTATTTTAGCAGATGAAAGATCAAAAGCAATTAAGAGTGAATAATACATATCTTTAAAATACACCTTTAAAAGAGCAGCAGCACATTCCAGTTGAAACAGTAATTCCATCTAGTCTTTCTAAAGTCCTTCAAGTGCTCTGATCCCCACAAGACTTAACATCCATTTTGAGGCTCTGTCTGGGACAGAGAGGGGAAGGAGATAACGGGCAAAGGAAAAGGGCAAAGGAAGAAGAAAAGGAAGAGTTTATCTTTCTTTCGTTGTTGCTTAAGAAGCAATCATTTCACTAAAAAGTGAAATTAAACTATGATAGAGAGTTTCCATTTACAGTGGAATTAGTTTTAAACATCACACATGCTGATTCAAACAGATCACAACCAACTATGAAGAAATGCCATCTCCATTTTTCTGCCTATACCTTCAATAGAGCACCAATAAAAGTTATTGGTTCTATGCCAGTAAAGCTTCCAAGCTTATTTCATAACTGCTGAATGTGGATGCAATCTTTATCTATCTAAAGTGATGCACAGTTCAGAGAAAAGCCTCAAGGAGACAAAAATCACAAGGAGAAAACTCCATCATTTAGGTCAGGAGATCATTTAGCCAAGCTTCTTTCCCTCAGAAGGCCACAAAAGTCCAGAGATGTATCCTGAACACCTCGTATATATTCTCTATAGCAACTTTTACATATGGAAAGACTCCTGTAAATCATTTCTTTTTTCAAATAAATATCACCCTAACCATATTTCCTCATAGGCTACTTCTTTAAGAAAAGAACAAAATTTGAGAGAGAAAAAAATAAATAAAATGAGAGAAAGAAATTCAGAATTCCTGATTAATGGAGGGGGTAAAAAAAAAAAAAAAAAGAAGAAGAAGAAAAAGCCTTATATTTCCTTAGCTATTTAGCCATTGTCAAAGAAAAATGCCTTGCTGAAATGAATGATTTGTAAACCATTGAACTAATGGTTTCTAAACCAAATGGATTCTAAAAATGATTATTTGACAATAATGAAAATACCTAGCTAAACAGTTCTACAATGTTTAACTGCATTTCAGGTTAAAATGGTATGGTGAGCACCAGCACGTGAAAGATAGATTGGCCCCAAGCCTTAAAACTGCTGCCAACTCCAGAGGAAATCTTGCATCAAATAACCTGAGCTTTGATTTCCTGGATGAGAAATAGTAAGGCATGGGCTCATAAAGTTTGGGGGAAAAAAAGAGATCTGAAAATATTATCAAGACACAAGTAGGCACAGAGACAAAAAACAAACAAACAAACAACAACAAAAAACTATTCCCTATTCCCTGGAAATGCTAAGAAAGGCTATTTTATTCAGGATGATATTATCACTATGCCTCCTTGGCCTGATCCCTCCTCTCATCCTGTGTGGACTTATCAATTTTAGAAGCAAATCCTGTAGCATTTTGCCAGAGATGTAGAGTCAGGAGCTCTTACCCTGAGCGTTACTGACAAGAATTTGGCAGTAACACTCACATATACCTGAAAAGTCCTTGTGAAAAATGCAGTGAGTTACAATTCTAATGACTTTGTAGAAGGACACATCAGCTACTGTTCTATCAAGGTTATAGGAGAAGATAAGAATAAGAGAAAACAACAATTTCCGGAGAAAGGACTCCCTACACTCAACCCCCAATATGACCTTGGACATCTGGCCAGAAAATACAATGCCTCATCTACAGTTGGGGAGATTAGGGGACCCTATGGTGAGTTTCACCTCAAACTTTTGGATGCCATCCCTGGTTTACCTGTTCTAGAACTGATGTATGGAGGGGAAAATGCACTGTTTAGTCTGAGAAAGGTTCTGAGTCGAGGGGAACTGAATACAAAGGATTTTTGGCATTGGTTGGTCATCTTATTTTAGAAAGGCTTTTTTTTTTTTTTGATGGCTACTCACTTGCTCATTTTATGAAGATCAGCATCTCTATTCTGAACAGTTGAAGTGTCATTACAGCAAAGGTGTTTGCACCCTGCAAGCGTCTGCAGACAGTACTTGTGTTAATACCCCCGTGTACACTGACATGGGACTCCAGTTACATAGCAAAGTGCCTAGAGAGGCTACACACAATGTTATTTACTTGAAGAAAGGAATACTTGGAGGTAACTTGCTGATGTATAAGAAGCTGCACCTGAAATAGAGTGCCTGGCCTTTTGAAAAGGCCAACCTTAATTCCAGACATATTTAAGAACAAAAACTTCAGAAGCAAAATGTACAAACTGAAATTCTGAAGAAAGAGAGAGACAGCAGCTCTTTCCCAGAAGGGATGGCAATATATAACGGGAATGAGTCATTCTGATGCAGCTCTGTGATTCAGACAACTCAAAAACCACTCTGGGATGACAGGCCACCAGCATCTTTTGCTCTTTGTGAATCTATACAAAGGCAAAAGGATTCTCCAGCTTTTAAGTGATAACTGTATTTTTAACAACTTTCTGAAAAACTGTATTCCCCCTTGCCCCCAAATTTGTTAAACTGGCTACAAATTTCCTTTTAGCTAACAATTAGCCAACATAGTAACCGGATTTGTTTCAGTCTACTTTTTATTAGCAAAGCCACATATATTTGCAAATGAACTCTACTTAATCAGCCTTCCACAATTAAGGTAAATATCCTGAAACCAAATCTGAAATCCAGATAACAAATTAAACTAAGAATCATTTTGTCTTTAATCATCATTCATTCATTAAGCTGAACAAGTTAACATTTTCCTCTGAAATGCAACATTTAAACCAATTGCTCTCTAAATTGAATAGGTTGAGGACAGCATGAGTATTTTCCATACTTGCACGTTCATGGTACTGTCACAATGCCGTGAATATGGATTAATCCATTATTATTTCCCAACATAGTTCTACTGACAATTGCTACAAATAGCCTTTGAATAGAGTGGCTGATTAACAGTTCAATAGAGTGGCACAGTTAGAAAGCCTACAGGAACAACCTTTAATCTTACCAGCCACAGATGACCTAGAAAGGAATTGGAATATAATAAATACCCAGGCATCAAATTGTATGGTCCAAAAGATTGTATATATATACATGTGTGAATCAATAAAAGTCACATCCTGATCTTACGAATGTCAAAAGTTTTGGTAATGACTTGGCATAGAATTTGGCCAGTGGAAAATAGGAGATTGGGAATGCCACCAATAGATTTCCTAATGCTTACAGAGTCTAATGACCAACAACTGAGCAAATGAATGAAAAGAAAAAAAAAAAAAGTCACGAGACCATCACAGACGCTGTCAGCACAAAGAAAACGTGTGAGATTTGAAAAATCCTTCAGCAGCCTTTAAGGACTCTAAGAGAACAAAACAGTCTCCAGCTCTCTCCAAGCCTGCTCAGAACCTGTCTGTCGCCTGAGCTCCTCCTCTGGTGAGCCCAGAGAAGTAAAGAGGTCGGCAGAAGTAGTCAGGAAGGACAGGGAAATGAGTCATTCTAATTCCCTGTCAATGATCACGTCAATCCTTCACTATGTCAAATTATAAAAATATACTAAACATTAACAGGAGCTTTGAGGCAGGTTTTGGAAGAAAACAATTACTCTCATGTTTGTTCTTTCCAGAACAGACTGTAAGATGATCCTCAAAGAGGCTAGCAGTTTAAACAATTTACACAGAAAATAATCATAAAGAATAAGAAAATTCATTTTCAAGCAGATTTCAGGCTTGTAGAGGCCAGTGAGAATTCATGGCATTTTAACTACTTGTGCTCTCCTCTCTCTATCCAAGAGAAGGGAGACACTCAGTATAGAAAATGTCAACCAACGTATTTGTTGTATTTGGCAAAGCTGCAAACAACTGAAATTTCTGTAGGATTGTAAACCCTCGTCAGGCATGATGTATGCCACCCTTACTAAACAGCACTTAAATCAATATCACTATTTAAGGGAAATCTTTTGCACTAAATTGTTAGATGAAACACATTGAAGAGCATGTTACAGTATCTAAGATTTTACCTACTGTTCTGTAGATTAAAAAAAAAATCTAGAACATAGTTTGTGTAAAATGCATTAATGCATCATTACAAAAGTTTCACTCATGTATTTTTCAGAATCTGCCAAGCTGCTTATTGTATTAGTGTAAAATATTGCATTAGTGTAAAAATATTTGCAAAAGCATAGTAAGTATGCAGTGCAATAGTCCATAATTAACAAACACATACACCATTCCCCCATACTCATCAAACCTCACAAACATTATAAAAAGGGATAGTCAATTGTTCTAATTCTTTAAATCACAAATCAAACCTAAATGAGGTCAAGAGTCACAGGCATATCTTAAAATTTGGAAGACCAAGAAGAAAAATCCCTGTGAATGGCCTGCAAGCAAAAGTGACAGTGACTACCCAAGAGCCCCACTGCTCCTGATGGAAAATGATGTACTAGGAAGTCAGCTGGGTACAGCTGGATTCTCAATGTATGGAACTCATATCACCACATACTGCCTGTCACAACCAGTGTGTTTCTGACTGCCCACCGGTCTCATGTGGTAGCTTCCCTGAATTATCTGTGACACATCTGGACAGCAAGCAGAATCATCCATTCATTCAATAAAATGTAAGGTAGTTTCAGAAACATTCTTCTGTTTGCAGGTGACCATCCACTTCTGCTCCATGTCCAAAAATGCAATCATGTTGGTAAGTGCACTAAAGAGATAAATGGTATGTAGCTTTAATACAACATTCTATCTGTTCCAGATAAAATTTGTGTTTGTCACAGTGCATGCAATTGGAAACAATTTGTTAGACTTTCTCTCTGCAGACCAACAAAGAGAATTCAAGGTTAAATTTAGATACTTGAATATTAAAAAGAAAAACTTCATTTTTAAGCCTCTCTCCCTCCCTTTTTACATAATGGCTGTAATTGAAGAAGATGTAATCTCAGATATAATGATCTACACAAAATAACAAGTTACTTAGATGCTGTTTGACTGAACTGACTGAAGTAAGGAAAAGCTGATAGAATTCCCCAAAGGCAAACCTCACAGCTCCGCTCACAACAGAAATTGAATATGAGGTTTTGGTTAGACAACCTTGCAAGTTTTAATCCTGCTATACTAACAAGTGGGTTTTCTCTTCGTAATGACAACAACAACAAATAAACAAACACACACAAACCGCAAGATCGCAAATCAACTGTATTGTTCAAACACAGCATAAATACAATCATGTCGTCTTCAGCAATACCTGAAACCTGGCACTTTAAATTGAAGATGAATTTAAAATTCATGTCTCGTACTTATGTACGTATAACAATAACTTTAAACTTACCAAATCATCTTTTGCAGGTAGCGGTTTTGGAACGCATAACATTTTGTAGTCCTTTAAGATCATGTTTCAAAAGGCTTTTTAAAAAAGCCCTGCAACAGAACATAAACACTGTATCAACACAGCAGCACAGACAGAAACCTTAAAAGATTATTTTAATCTGCTAATTCAGACACCCAGGGGAAGTCTTGCCTTCAAAGCATGAGGCTTCATAGAGGCAATTTTCTTGAACTCTTGGAAAAAAAGTTAAAGAAGAAAGTTTTTCCTCTGAAAACACTTGTGCCGAAAGGTTTGATTCCTGCTTAGAACCAGTAAGCAAGTATACACTAAAATTTTGCACCTGCAGCTCACTATATTGCAAAGGGCTTGCTGAAGAAGAAATACTTCTCTTCACAGGTAACTAACAGAAGCAAGGCTTAAATGAAGATGAAACCTTTTGGCTTTACTTTCTAAGAAACCTATGTATTTTTTCAAATCAGAGGGAATAGGCTTATCATAGGGGAAGCAAGTGATGACAAAAAATCGGTGGCAAATAGCAACTGACAAACCAGTAACAAAATCTTTTTCTGTGAATGGTAAAAATTTCTTCAAAGCAAGGAATGTGCTTCCTTTATACATAACAAAATTTCTGAATGCTTCCAGAAAATGAATTACCATTTAAAAAGAAATGTTCGGAGTATTGGCAGAGGTGGGGAAGATAGCAATTCTAACTAATCGAAATTAATACCCTGAATTTTAAGGCCCAAACTGACAAATAACTATTACGTTCATTTAAAGAATAATAATAATAAAAAGGATACAGTAAAATAAAAAAAAGCAGTAGTCTTTTTCAAATTTTAAAGAGTATCTTAGATATGGAAGCAAATGAAAACATAATTTTTGAAGCATAGCAAACTAAGCTTTGCAAGAACTCTATTTCACCATATTAAACACTGCACTTAATACAAAAATGAATGTTAACTTTTACAGTGCAGTTTTCTTCAGAACATTCACTTTTCCAAATTAAGTATTTATCCCCAGCTGCAATAGTTTTCTGGTTTCTGACTTGATTATTTTCAGGTTCCATTAGCAACTCAGGGAGACCATTTCACATTGTTTGAAGAGTTACATTTAATTTTGAATAAATAGAATGGCTCAACATTTTTGCCTCTCTTGGCTAATGGACTACATGCAAAATGATGAAAATTAGAAACACTGGGGCAGAATTGATTCTAAAGGTATTCAGATGGGCTTTGAAATACAGACACAGGCAGAGGCCAAGTGAGATCCACACTCTGCACCCTAGAAATTTTTTAAAGTGCATATCTGTGTCTAGAGTGTCTTTAGACATAGAAGTACCTGCATTAAACAAAAAGCATCAAAACTACACACACAGAGTCACACACAGACACACACACATATATATATATATATGACTAGGTATCTACTAATCACAATTAATATTTTCCTCTCTTATCATTTTTACACCCATCTATTTTACATTTTTTTAAAAATAATCTATCTTCCTAATTCTGAGCAAATGTTATTTGACAGGCATCTTAACAAAAACACCACACACCTAAATAGGCGATCAGAGCTCATACAGAGATCTGGAAGTTACCTCTGAATTGCCTGGCCTATGTGCCGGTAACAAAGCTCGTGAAACTCGAGCCAAGCTGCAATACCCACCACCTGTAGCTGCCTAAGCACCCAGCTGGCAGCCCTTGATGTTTTCCACCATACCAGGCTGCTACTCACAGCAACCTATATTTTAAAGAAACCAACTTGAGCTGCAGCAACTCTTAAAAACAAACAAATAAATAAATAAAAGAGCCAAAAAAGGAGGACATTTAATCTAGAAGCAGCAAGAACCCTGTTACACAGGGGAGACAGAGCTTCCTACGTACCGTCAATGTTGAGCATCATGTTCCACATGGCAGGCCTGACAGACTGGTGGAAACCAAACCAGACCTCCCTGCCGCCACCCAGAGGGTGATAATAACCTTCAGGAGG
>NW_010580269.1:138767-150759 GCF_000705375.1 Tinamus guttatus
GCTGCCCGGAGCCGTGAGCGACGCGAGCCCGCCCTGCAGGCGAACAGAGAGGGAAGCAGAGCAGCGCGCCTTGCCTGCCCCGTGTCCCTTAGCTGTTAGGGGCACACGGAAAGGCACTTCCCGGCGGGGCTCGAGGCTGTTACTGGGCTGCCTCTCCTGCAGGGGAACCCGCAGGGTTTAGCGGATGCTGCACGTGGGGCTGCAGAGGCACTTCTGTGCCTCGGGCAGTCAAGGAATCCGGCTGTGTGTGCGATACGGGCTGTAGCGTTGGCATATTTGGGGGCTGTAGCCTCTTGAGAGATTCTTTCATCCTTACCTTGGCACTTAATGAGTTTTGGAAAATATCTGTGCCGTTCTAGTTAGCTTCCTAATGTTAATTCTTATTTAGCCTTATTCACTGTATTGCCAAGAAATCCTAAGCGACTTTTTTTTCATCTCTTCAGTGAGAGTTGTGTATGTCTTCTTTTAGTGATGTGTTGCCATTAGCTTTGGATGAGATAGGTTCCTGCAATATCAATATCTGGTAGTGAGAGAAAATAGTGAGGCTATTACTGAAATGAACCCTAATTAGTCTGAACCTAAAGTTAAAATCTGTGACCATTCTTTTATGGTAGCTTTTGAATTGGCCAATGCAGAATCCAAAGCAGGATTTTTGGAATTATAGACAGTCATGCTGCAGTTACTGCATTACTGGAAAAACAACCACCAGCATTCTCCCTGCCAATAACCATCCTAGTCACATACACCCCTGCCTCTCTGAGCAACTATAATCCAATATAAGGTGTCCTTTGGTGAAAGACCCTCTCCCTGCAGAGCAGCTCAGAGGAAGTTGCTCATCTCTCTCTCTGTTGAGAGTGTAGTGTCAGCAGGGCTTTACAAGGGTTAGTTTTCTTTTGCATGTGCCCTTTCAGCTTAATGTCTCTTTCATTCACTTAGCACAGGCAACCCCTCACATTATTTGTCTGGCTTTTGCAATAAAGGACATAAATTGTGGTAAATAGCCTGGTGTGGGCAGATGAGAAAGAATGTATTTCTGTCACCCATTCCTACCAAGTCATCCATCTCTGCCATTGAAGCTCATTTTTAGCATGGGTCTTCAGGTTGCCCAAGTTCTGGGCTACTTGTTTGGAGCTAGAAGAGCTTGGGGTTAGTATTGGGTTGACTTCCTTGCACAGCAGCAGCTTGTGTGGATGTGCCCTTGTGCAGGTGTCAATCTGGGTAGCCTGAGTGCCAGTGTTAGTGCAGCTGTGGCAGCAGTGATGGCATGAGAGCTGCAGTACCCGCCTGGAGTCACAGATTTGACTGCAGTCAAAGCAGTGCGACACATTGGATGGCGATTTTGCTCAAGAATATGAGCTTTTAACACTTCAAGGCTCATCTAACAGACAGCCTCTTGTTTGGTTGCATGTCTGGGCAAGGAGGTGGAAAGGAAAATGTCTTTTGTGAGCAAAGATTCTAGCCTAGTCTATATTTTGGTTGTTTAGAAACACCTTATGATTTAAATATATGGTGTTTCATGAATTCATTTTGTCTTGCAAAAAAAAAGCAGAGAAAATGGATTCATACCAATGTGGTAGTTGCTCTTAAGCATCTTGCTTCTTATGCAGACTTATCACTTCGATATGTATTTCCTCAAGATAAATTTACTATCTTTTTTAGTAGAGCTAAAGTCACAGCTAATGGGCAATATGACTACTTCCAGCAATTAAAGGAAGTGCGGTCCCTTTACCTAGGAATTTATTCCCTCAACTTTTACAACTGTTGAGCTGTTTTTGTCACGGCTGACCTATTCTCCTAAAAAGGTTGTCTTATAGTTAGAACCTGTAACTTAGTAATTTAAAATGTTTTGGAGGGAGCTCTTTTTTTTTTTTTTTAACCTTCTTCTGAATTTTTAAATCTTCATTAACTTTAATGTATTTATTTGAAAGGCCATCCACATTTTCCTTGAAATTCCTGTGCATTTTTTAATGCTTCGCATTCATATAGCAGTTTGTTTTTAACTATAACATTAATACCAGCTCTGTAAAATTCCTTTTGAATAAGATGACTCTCGCCACTGCTGTTATTTAGCTTAAATAGAACTACACTTATTGTAAGATGTATTTTTTTTTCCAAAGAAGACATGCATATGCTGTGACTTGAATATTTCTTCTAACATGAAATTGTTTCTAAGGTGATGCTTTATTTATTTGTTTCACAGAAAGTGGACTGCTGTTGAAGTTAATTATTGATGGGAAATATGAGGCAGTGTTTTCAAATTCAGCCATCCAGGATATTTTCAATGCACCTTCTGTGACAGAGGAGAACATTGACAGCTACTTGGAGGAACAGATACGCGCATACCTGGACTGTCCTGCAGAGGCCGATAACATGGAAAGGTGGAAATAATTATTATATGGAAGGTTCAATAGCGGCTGTTTTTGTCTGTCTGTCTTTTTTTTTCTCTTTCTGAAGAGAGAAAATTAGAAAATAGTTTTTCTATGGTGTGTAAGTTCTTCCCTCACCCTTTCTTGCTGGAGGATCTATTCTTTATTGGTTCCTTCACTAGACAGTGTTTTGATATGAAGGTCTGTTGAAAACTTCAGCTTTATTTACAGTGGTTACCTCTGAAGGTGCTGCTATAAAGAAGCCATCTTGCCATGCATCTTTATCTCTGAAGCACCATATTGCATACATATTCATATGTGAAATACCATTTAATATCCCTTTCAAAACAATGTCTGTTCATATTTTTCAGGTTGATGCATAGTAGGATTGTTTTAATATTACCTTAAAGTGAGTAAGATATTACTAATGGATGATATCCATGGATTGATTAATTTTATATTTAAAGCTTTCTGTAAGATAGACTCACTTTGGCTTATAGTAGGAGTAGTGGAAGTAGAAAGTGTGTATGTATATATGTAATTTAAATGTTTAAATAATAAAATTTAAATAGTTATTTATTAGTAGTTATTTAAAATTAAAAAGTTATTTGTGTATGTATAGTTTTTTAGAGTAGCTAGGTGGGAAGAAGTTGCTCTAAAAAAAATAAGGCAGGGAGGGCAAAAGATGTGAGGAGATGAGATAAAGGTAAAAAGAAAGTATTGCGTGTAAATGTGACAGAATACAAACACATGTGTGCTGGTGTGACAGGCATCAAAACAAGAAGTTTTGCTACAATTCCTGAAAGAATCAAGTAACTGGCAGTTCTAAACACTAGGCTGAGACTTTTCTAAAGCTGTGGGTCGTAGTGGGACAAAAGATATGCCTTAGTATGCAATTCCTAATCTCTCTCTCGTTGTTTGTAAATCAGTCTCTGTCCTGTTAAGAAATTTAGAGAAAGAGAGAGCCTGGGCTTTAACTAATGCAATACAGTTTGATGTGCTCCTGTTTCTGGACTGGAACATCCAGAGGTTGTCCCCATGGGTTTTGTATCTAGCTTTTTTGGGGTTTTTTTGCTTGTCTGTTTTGTTTTTGTTTTATGTTTTGTTGTTGTGTATGACTGGAGCTTATATGGTGACATAATTTAGGGAGAAATGTCAGTATTGGTAACTACTCTCTTGGAACAGTTTATTCTGAATAATGCAGCAAACATGAAATGGACTGAAAGCTATTAATACAACCCTGGTCTTAATCATTGATTAATGCATGATTTGCTGCACATGAAAGAAATAGATTTTTATCAATTGTTTAGCTTCTTTAAAATAATCATATGTATATCATATATCACCATGACAAGATATTATAAAGCATCTTTATATTCCCTCCCTGGATTTTTTTTGGTCTATATCCTGTTCACAGGATTGTGCTGCCTCTATTGTAGCATGCAGAAAGCAGCAGTCTGTTTCTCTGGTCTTACATTTTTTTTTTCTTGTGCAAATCTACAGCACTGAACCTTTAAGAAGCAATTGCTTGTGTGTGGTTTTCCCTTCCCTCCCCCTGCCCTCCCCAGGATTACATTCTATAATTTTATTTGAAATAGGAGTTTTGAATAGTTCAAATGTTTCAAAATGTACCAGTATTTTCCAGAAATATTTTCTCTTCGGTAGGCAAATAATATTTTTTTCTTCAGGTTCTTTTAGTGATATTATGACACAATTTGAATGATATTAGCACTGGAAGATAAGTTGTTTGCCTCTTTCTTTTCATAGAAAGTCTTCTAATAAAAGACGTATCACCTCCTGCTTTAGGTAGGCATGGCCTACAACACTTACCTGCAGCATGCACTGCTTTGCCTCCAGTGACTTTCTGGGTTAAAATAGGTATTTTTTCCAAGCTGCAGACCCTGTACCTCATGTGAGTGCCTATGGAAGAAATTAATGCAACTTTTTCATGTCGTTATGTTGACCTTTCACTGCTTATGGTGAGAATCTCTGACACCCTCCAATGATCCTAAGAAAGTGTAATAAGTTATAGCTTAGAAAATACAGTAATATGATGACTTGTGACTTTCAGTACACAGGTCCTAGTTCAAATTACCTTTTTTTTTTTTTTTTTCTTCCTGACTTTAAAGTCTTAATTCTGGAAATTAAAAGACTTAGTGGTATCTGAATTCAGTCGGAAATGGAAAGTTGAATAGTGTTAACCTTGTTCTTTTAGCACAATATAAAACAGTATAAAGCACAGTTCTGTAATGGCATTAAAAACTCTTGAGTTCTTTCACTGATGCTAAGAGTAAGAAGTATGAGGATAAAATAGCTTAATATTTAGACCTCAAATATATATATATGTTTGGACATAGTCTGCAATTTTTTTCCTGCTTTCACAGTTAGGACTTTGCAAGAAAAATATTTTAACAGTATTCTAAAATTAGCTGCAACATTTTCTATCATCTTTACTGCTTCTTCCTCACTCTTGAACATTTTTCAGTAAGGCACTTTCAAACTTCATGGCTTAAATAGTCTCAAATTATTCCTCTCAAACATAGAACACATTTTTCTTCCTGCTGTGGCTACTCAGTTCAAAGGTTAACAATAATCTTCTATAGACAAACTAGAAAATTACAGCTTGGTAGTTGTATACCAATTTAGCAGAATTGCTGAAGATGGAGGCATGGTATATATGTGTCTATATAGGAGGGACATATCCATCTTTATTAATTTATTTCTTCCTCCTTACTTCCATTTGAAGGAGGAGCATTTGTTGCCTGAGACACAGTTTAGCTCTAGAGACTTCAAGGAAGGGATAAAATCTTTTAGAACTCTGAAAGAGCCTGAAGACCTCCTGCTGCACTCGATCCTAAAGCCTAAAGGATTAGGGAAATGAGCAATATGGTCTTTATTGACCATATATTTACCTTACTAAATATATAAATACCAAACTTTACAAAACAAATCCATACAATGGATACAAAGTTTGGTTTTGTTTCTCAACATGGATGATATTTCTGGTATTTTTCTTGAGGCTTGTGATGGTCAATGAATTAGTGTGTCATACATATGGAAAAATAAAAGCAAGCAAACTTTTCTTTATAATCTGACACTGTTGTATTTAAAGTGGAAAAAAGAAAACCCTATTCAGTTTCTCGTGCGTGTGTGTACCCAGAAAGTCCAGAAGGGAAGTCACAGGAAAATAAGAACTATAACGTAGTTGTCTTTTAAGCATTAAGATTATTGAATGTTCTTACTCTTACATTTTATATGTGAATTATAGAATAACATGCAAATTTATTTTTCTAAATATGAATGTTCAGTTATGTTTTATTTTAAAACCAAGCAAATTTATATGATACACTCCAGTATTTATATTGTATTTGTATAAATGCCTCATTTTGCATCATGGGTCACAGTCGTACTGGGCTTGGTGTAAACATCTGAAACGATCAAAACTCAGGAAACCCCATCACATAGAGAAAGGACCAGCCAGATGGATGGATGAAGACATGGCTAAGGAAATACAGGACTGAAGTAAGATTATATAGTGTGTCTTCAAGTTGTTTTGAAGTTTAATGGCCACATGGAGTGTGCATTTGAGCAGTATTTGAGTAGGTATTTAACATGTGGATAATGGTAGCTAGTAAATATAATTGTTCAACGAGGGCTCTTTATACCTGTACTTTTGTTTCCAACCTTCCTAAGTATCTGTTTCTTTCTTTCCCCCGCCCCCCGGTTGAATGTTCCCCGCTTCTAGTTTCTCATTGTTCTATGCCTTTTGCACACTCTTGTCCAGCAGATACTTGTTTTAATGGCTTGTATAATATTTCATCTTCCAGCTCTCTGTCCCTTTACAGAAACAGCAACTAGATTTTTTTTTCCCCAGCCCAGTTTTGCTCCTTAACTTTCCTCTTTTATATCAGATTTTTTTTTAGATAGGAGTTATGTTATATCTGTGATGTGCAGCTGGGCCTTTGTTGGCATATAACTGATCTGCAATACAACAGGGCTGAAAGTCCTAAAGAAGTCAGAAAATCAGAAATTTGTGCAAGTGTCCCGAAAGTCTACACTCTTAAATCTACTACTAATTTTTGAGGGATTCTAACTACGTTCTGCAGACAACAGAGGTTATTTGTTTCTGATGCTGCCTGAAGAATTAATAAGATAAGGAAGTTAAATGCTTATAGCCTTGTAAATAAGGAAAAAACTTGTACTCAGTTTCAGAAAGAAAAGCAATTCTCAGAGTTTCATTTTTTTAAATGCATTCTTTAAAAAGTATGACTGAATGAGAACTGCTGTCAAAGTATCTGAGGCAAGTCTGAGGTGGTACCTAAGAACTTCCTAAAGGTTAGGGTAGTCTTATTATCAGAGGAGATGAAAACAAATTAATGTCAAAATAGAAATAAGTACATTAATGTGGAACATACAGTGGTGCCATGTTCTTTTTCTGACAATGTTGAGCCAAAAAAAATTCACAGGAAAACATAATGCTGCAGTAGGCAAATATGGGATAATCTGCCTCTTATACTGATCTGATAATTAGATACAGTCTCAAATTCTGAAACATATAACCTAGATCTGTTTCCAAAATGTTGTCATTACCATTCTGCATAACCAAGAATATTTCCAACCCTTTTAATTTCCCACATGGCTCTGCATTCTTGAGCACTAGATTCATTATACTGGGAGTGTGATTTTATTTTATTTTTTTAAGGATTGGGGTGTTTGAATTAACCAATTAGCCAGGTTTTGTAAGCTAAATTAAAAAAATAGTGTTGATTGCTTTTCTTATCTATCTTGCAGGCAGAGGCTGGTGTTCCTACTTGGCGTGGGCAGTTTGCAGCTCTTTGTCCAAAGCAATTGGACCGGGCCTCCTGTTCGGTTACAGCCTGAGGACTTTCTGCCATCTGCACTGCTACAGAAATTCTGTGAGGTATACCTGAATTTTAATATGCTTTTTATAGCCACTGCTATTCTATTCATGGAAAAAATCATTTATTCAGAAAAGATTCGTGAGGCAGGGTGGGAATGAATTGCCTCAGTTGCCGAGTCCTGTTGGCGGCTAGTGGAAGTATGATCAGCTATATCAGCATCTTGTGCACTTTCCTAGAAGCAGTTACTGTCTTTGTTGTCAGTAGTTAAGCTATTTCCTGCCTGATGTGTTGAGTTTGGATGGGAGAGTGGTTTTGTTTGCATGGCACCATTTACTTGAAAAGCATTTGCAGTCAGTCAACTTTTATTCTATTTTGGGTATATCCTTAGTTGGGTCAAAATAAGGATATTGATAAGTGGCTTAGCAGGTTTCCATCTCTGGAGAAGAGGTAGAAGCTAGGTGTCTTGCAAATAGCAGAATGCCTGGTAGCTGTAAGAGTAGATCTGGTTGCTCAACACTCTGTCAGTTCATAGATCATGCCAAGTGAATGGCCCTGTTATTAGTATGAAAGCACTAAGGCAAATAGTATTTCTGAAAGAATAGGGGAATACAGGAGTTGAAACTTGAGGGGCATCAGTTTTGATTGCTTTATCTTTTACAAACATAACTAGCTAATACCATAACTTACCCTAGTGAGATACGCGTATGGTTTTTCATGGCAGTACCATGCTTTAAACCATGTCTGATACTGTATCTGTGGTTCATTACAGCTTTCACCTGGAATTGAAGCTATAGTAATACACTGACTACTGCAATATATTGTGTGGGGGCTAGGGGATAGCTCTACTTTTTCTTCTGTACTTCAGTGCGAATGTGGCAAGAAGTAATAGTTTTTGAAGAGATTCTTTTGTCCCTATTTCAAAAACATTGCTGATTTGTAATATAATTAAATAGAGGTTGGATGGGCCATTCAGAAATGCAATTTTTCAATTATTAAAAGCTAGCCTGAAAAGTTCCCTCCTTCCCCTTCCCTGCCCCCCCCCCCCTCCCCCTGCTTTTTGTTCTGGTTGAGACAGCCTTCTAAATATTGCCATCTCATATTGCTTTCTGGGCAGGTCTTTTCCTCTTTTCCTTTTACAAGGCATGAATCTTCTCGCTTCTCATCATTTTCAAACAAGATTACCTTTTTAACTGCCATTTAGTAAGATGGAACTAATCTGCCTATGCACTTGTATATGTTACTTTTAGATGTTATTTAATATGAGATATTTTTTTAAACAGTTGAAACCAGGAATTCCTTACTGCTAATACAGAGTAATAACTGAGAATGTTGTTGTTATATATAGACTACATGAATTGGCCGTAGTAATAAAGATGCTGTATTGCTACATTTTCTGCTAATGCTGTATCTACACATGGCTTGCTTTGCGTTTAGAATTTCATTATGAAGAGGATATGGACCATGAGCATTGTAAATGCTGTAAACTGTGGGATGAGGGGAGGTTTGACAAGTACCTCAAGTTTCACGTAAAACTTGTGGATCTGTGTTGTATTACTGTGGCATATTTTTGCAGGATTGCCATAACTCATTAAGTCCTGCCCTGGTTTCATTACCAAGTTCGTATTTTGAAATAACTTTAATTCAGGTGCAGTGTCTATGATTTTTTTTTTTTAAGTAGGTGTTTATCAGTTTGTTTGCATCTTTTCAAGCTGGCATGACATGATGGGCTACTTTTTCTTAGTTTTTGACACTGGACGGTCAAATCTAGTCTCTTAATGACTTGAAAAATAACTCTGCAAGCCACATGCACTAAATTCTTGAGAATGAGAACTGAATTATCAGCAATTTTAAAGTATGCTGTTTCTGAGGGGAAAATATTTTCAGGTTGTCTTTATAAATGAGCAAGACAAATTCATTTCTTCCATCCTCCTATCTTCTGTGGGTGTTGTTTACTGAAAAATCCTAATATTCTTTATTAGTGTTAATGTACAAGCTGGGTTTTAACACTGAAGATCAACCATCACTTTAACACTTAGATCAACCCTCCTGTTTATTGTCCATTTTAGTGAACGAATGAGATAATTGCCTGTTGAATGAGAGAATACGCATGTCCTTTAGATTCTCTTATGGCTGTGGGTGTAATGGCTTGATGGATGTTTGCTTACAGAGAGAAGGTATTCCAAAAAATAAATTGGCAAGAGAAGATAAAGAAAAACAGACATGAGCATGCTTCTAAAAAGCACTGCATCAGAATTTTGTATTTCTGTAAAATATAGCTGTTTATGCATTCAGGCAAAAGAAGTTTGGTATTATAAACATTATTACTGTCTTCATGTAAGTGTTTTTTTTTTTTTCTTCTTCTTCTCTCTCCAAACATATTAAACAGTTATGTGATTAAATATACTATACAGTTTTCTTCTGCCTTAAACATTTTGATTCAAAAGTTTTCACATGTTTTGGATTAACTTTATGTATATTCTTTTCTTTCCAAAGGTTCTTAGTATAAACACTCTGTAAAGATGAACATTTCAAAATTTGGTCTTTTTATACTTCCATTAATCCATCTTTTCTCTACTGCATGCCCAGACTTTAAGAAAATTCGGCTTGAAAATAGTGACAAGGCTCTCTTTTTCTATCTTCTCTTCTCTTTTCCTTTTCCTTTTTTTTTTTTTCCTCTCTTTGATAGGCTTTCTATTTTTCAGGTTTTCTAATTAAAATGGCTTCTTCCCATGTCAAGGTTAAATTATGACTTCGTGAAGCATGCTTCTCTTAACTTGCTCTAAATAATAGTATTAACCTTCAGCCTTTAGAGCCTCTTATTCATTTCAGGAATATTTTCAAAAATATCATTTTCAAAACTTTATTGGGTGTCTTAACTTTATGACTTTCCAGCTATATAACATCTGCCATTTCTATCCTTCCCATAGTTTCAGCTCTGGGCCCATCGTAGAAGTTTATTTCGGCTCCCAGACAACTGAATGCATCATTAATTTTACTTCCTTATGCGGGTGCATTAAGACTGCATGAGACTATAATTAATTTGAGTGAACAAACAAGTCATGAAATAGTCTGTTTTAGATGAGTTGCTCGTAGGGGCCTCTTGGATGTCTTCCATTAACAATATTCATGAGTATGTGTACATTACTTCCAATCCCTCAGATTGATTCCAGTCTTATCTTTAGGTTACGGCTATGTTCATGTACTCCATTAGGATTTAAAATGTTCTGCAGAACTGAATATGCTTTTCTCTTTCAGTGCATACACAAAAAAAGTTCTGTAATTTCTGGACAGAAAAACAGTTACATTTTAGTTCTTAAGTTTCTTTTTTCCTTTTTAATAATGTCACAGTTTACTGTACACACTCTGATACTGCCCTGGGTTTTATATGGTAAATGACTTGTGTTAAAGCAAGGATTAAAAAAATGCTGAGTTTAAATGCAGTGTCAGTGCCAGCTTTGAACTTGCTGTAATTAAGTTAATATATGTGTAATAAGTGGGATATAATAATAGACTTCTTGTGTATTAAGTTACTGTTGCTATCTGTCTTCACCTAAGGGAATAAATGATACAGAACTGTTAGAAGTTGGGGTCTGTACCAAGGACTGTAAAAATGTTGTGGAGATTGAGCTGCTATAATTGCTTAAAGCAATTAGATTTTAGCATCTGATGTCATATTGTCCATGGCCAAAGATGCTACTCTTCACTTTAACATAAATAAATACATCATACTTGTTTTATTAGGTTTTATTTGGCTAGAAGCTTCATCTGGAAGATGATTCCAATATGTTAATTGATAATCCCTATAAATAGCTCCTAGGAACTCTCAGAATATGTCAGCAACTCCTGGTCATCTTCAACTTTCTGGTTGGTTCCAACTAATGAGTTTTATAAAACGTTTGAATAATTCTGCTTCCATTTGTTTTGATTGCTACTTTTATGTGCAGTTTTGTTCTTTTGCTGAAAGAGACTGCTGTGTTTCCAGCACTACTCAAATCCAACATGATCCTTTGTCCTCGCTAGCTCAAACCTTTGGAAATGCCTTTTCTTCTTCTCTCAGACTCACAGGCTTGGCCTTTCATTAGCATGAACTAGCCAGAAAGAAGGAGTTGAGTCTTAGGCTGACTGATATGCTCCCTATATACTAGTGACCAGCAAGATGAAAGGTTTGAAGGTTCTCCTTCTGGGGTGTATAAGGATTGATGAATGAGCCTAAGTGTGGAGGCAGAGTTTTGTAAGCTAGGCCAATCTGTTAGTTCTAGATTCCTTTGCATACATATATGAGAGAGGGGACATTCTTAGTGAGGCCACTTAAAAACAGCTCCCTTGCAAATAGAGTAGGGAACATGACAAGCACATTCATAGCTAAACACTTCCATGTGTTGCACTCTTGATGGGGGGACTATGTAGATAATCAAGATGAGCTAGCACATACATCCTGCAACTCAGCTCTACATCACTTACCCACTGCTGGTTTGGAGCATAAAACTGGGGACAATCTCCACTATAGTCTCTATATTTCTTTTTTTTAATCCCCAAAGTAAGTCTAGAGAGAACAGTCTAAAGCGATGGACCAAATCTCATTGATGATAACATAAACACAATATGCCTTCTGTTTTTTTTTTTTTTTTGTGTTATGTCCTCTTCCCAAATCCAAAGTTCATTTTTTTACTGTTGAGCTTTACACTTCCTCTCAATGTTTCTTCCTGATTCAATTTTGCTATGCTTAAATCTTGTCTAAGATGTATTTGGAGGAGGTGGGAAAGA
>NW_010580269.1:155613-168125 GCF_000705375.1 Tinamus guttatus
CAGTAGCCTCATGCCCATCCCTATGTGACACCCAACTGAATCACAAGTTCTGGTGGGTAAGATTTAGAGAGAAAAGTGTTCTGGGTTGTTAATCATGAGAAGGTAAATTTTCAAAGTTAGGCTTTTATGAGCAGAAGAGGTTGTGAAAGCTCTTTGTTTTATGGGCACTCTGTTAATTTGTGAACAATTACTAAACATGGGTATAAGAATCAGAATATAAAAAAAGGAGAAAGATGAAAAGAAAGAGTTAGGTTCCAGGAATAGAGGTGACTGCCGAGTTGGGAGCCTGTCTACACAGTAAAAAGGAAGCTCTTGATTCAGTTCATTCAATACAGAGACACTTTTCAGTGCTATTGTCTAAGAAGAAAGCATGCTCCGTGAGGAAATGATAAAGTAACAGTTTCTATGGAAATGACTTGGATAGTTGCCTTTTTGGTAGTCTTGTGAAATCTCTCTATGTCCTTTAAAGCAGAGAAGAAAGAGAGAATGTCACTTAATCATCAGTCCAGGTCAAAGCTCAGACAGAAATTTCTGAGCGAACTGCAGGGACAGGTCAAGACAGTAGTGCCCCTGTATGTGCCTTTTATTATTGCTTTGGATTAGTCATTTGGTCAGAACATGCACTTGCATCTTAATCCCTGCTGGAAGAGGCAACACACTGGCAAATGAAATTTAGTGTCCATAGTGATGTATGCAGAGAAAACTTTGTATGGTGACAGGTTATGAAACCATTTCCACTCAGAAGGAGGTATTAAAGGAAATTTTTGAATTTAATTATTAAATTATAATTGAAGGAAGAAAGAGTGGAGAAGTAGCATGTAGAAGTATGTATACATCTGGTCCTCCTTCACCTGTCTCAGTCTTCCTTTTACACCATATGAAGAGATCCAAAATGGTTAAACAGAGTAGGAAGAAGTGCACAGAAGGCCACCACTGTATCCAGTGTAAGGCCTCTCTCTATGGGAGATACAGAATGACTTTCATACAGAGGCTGCCTGGGGAGGAGTCCAGGACTCCTCAGTCTGGAAGGGTGGCTGAAGAGGGAGATGATGGCTGCCTAGTGAAATCATGCAAGAAAGGTGGAAAGTCAGGAACAGTCTTGTTTTGTTTCTTTCTGTTGCAAGAATTAGGAGGAGGAGCCGGGGGGAAACAGAGTTTGAACCAGAGGCTGGTTCAAAACATCTCTTTTATCTGCAATGTGTAGAGTTTTTTTTGCTTGTGTAGGTTGGGATCCTGAGGGTTTGCAGGGTTCACAGCACAACTAGAGAAATTAACAGGGCGGCGGGGGGGACCCATCCAACTCTGTAGGAGTGCAGCAGAGCTGCTTGAATATGCACACCTTTGTGCTAGATTAAAACACACCTTTATAAAGTGACTGTTGTAGCTGGTTTTATGTTTTACGTAAAACGTATATTTAAAAAAATAAAAAACACTTTTTTCTTGTTACTCATTTAAAGTATCCTTACTTCTTTTCAGACATTGTGGTGGTGGACTCTAAGATGTGTGAATATTCATCAGCAGTTGTTAGAAGAGCGATCACCTGAGCTATTTACTCTTGCCCAGGCATGTATAAAACAAGGTATGTCTCTCATGACTCGTTTTGTGGGGCTGCAGCAGCACTTGTTAGTGATCTTTGATGGAGGACGTTTTTAGGCAATGTGAAGCTTATCAGGTAGTTATGTAACTGTACGAAAAGGACTAGAAGAGAGAAAGAGCAGAAGAGGAATTCATTTAAGGTGAGATGGATTTGTGTGACACATGCAAGATGAAGCCAGGAATATCTGATTGCAGACAAAGATTCCCCCGCTGTGCATATTGCAGGTTAGCTTGTGATAAGGTAACTGAAGGCATTTTGTGCAGTTTTCTGATGTTACTGATCTTATGTATGAAGGGTGAAGGTTTGAAAGGTGAATGTCCCTGTTCTTCTGCATCTGAGGGAAATGAACTTTTTTCCTGTTTTATCTCCATCTAAATTTTGAAATTGGTTATCTCTGATTCGAGAAGGATTTGTTGAGGAGAATAGATAACATTAAAATGCTGACATTCATGAAAGCGCAGTGTAGAACATTAATGAAATATCTGACATCTTATTTGGGATTTATCTTTTGAGAAGCAATTGATAAAGCTGAAAAAGCAGACAACTTTTATGCGTGTTGTTGTCTCATCAGTTAATTTATTAGTTGAAGATTTTATTAGTTTAATTTCATAAGCCTGAAGCTTCTAACCAAGTACTTTTATGAAATTTTCTCTTGCTTTTAGAAATGAATTATGATTGTGTGTCCTCTTTGGCTTTTAAAATGCCAGTTTGAATGCCTCTCTGCAGTTCCACTATCATGAAGGAGCTCTCTTGATTAGAACTGTGCATGGGTTTGAGCCATGCAAATGATTTCCAAAACAGAAACTTGTTTGTTTGTTTGTTTGGGCTTTGTGGTGTGTGTGTGTGTGTGTGGTGTTTTTTTTTAAAAAAAAAAAAAAAAAAAGTTTCTGTCTGAAAAGACACTTAGTGCAGTAATGAATCTGTGGAGAGGATTTCATTGGAAACTTCTAAGCAATTGTATGTTTTAGTTGTCATATGAACCACAGCGAATGTTTAAAAAGATTTGTCACTGTAAACATGTATGGCTTTGGCACATGCTTCTAGTAGATAAGTTCCAATGATCTGAATATAAACCTGTTAGCTACTGAAAATCAGTAAGTAATGTATGTTTATGACTTTTTTTTCTTGGAAATTGAATCAAAAGTACTTAATCAAAAAGTTGCAGTATTGTAGAGTTTCGACTTGTGTGCCTGCATGTTCAATACCTCGTAGGCTGAACTGCACTAACAACAGCCCCTTAGCATTTAGTTACTCAACCTACTCTAAGGAATCAATACAAATATATATCTGTGTTTTAGTATAAAACTATGGATCAGGTTTTTGTTTGCAATGTCATAAGAAATTAATGTCTGCAAAATTGACATTTTGGAAACTATCAAAGTAAAATTATATGTATTTTTGTTTTGAAAGCTCGCAAATATGACAGTCATAAATAATTTTGTAAATGATTTTTTATCAGAAGTCTTTCTTAGAAAAAGAGCGAAGTAGCTTTTGCTAGAACTTCAGTTGTTTTATGATCCTAGGTAAATCATTTTCTCAAAGTAAATGTATTAAGTATGGACAGAAATATTAAATCCCTCAGGTGCTTTGTTTACAGAGTGTATGTTAGCTAGATGTGATGTCGATGTGATGTTACTGCTCAACTAACTTTCTCGGTTTTGAAATAACATGTTTGAAATTGTGTGTCAAAAGTGTTGATTAATCTGTACAAACTGTGTTGATTAATCTGTACAAACTTTGTTGATTAATCTGTACAAACTTTGTTGATTAATCTGTACAAACTTTGTGCTTAAGCAGTTGTAGTCTCTTAATATTTTTTTAGGGATTAAGTTATAAGCCTGGTTCATTTTGTATCCTTTTTCTGTCGAAAGCCATTGGAGTAAAATTTGTAAATTACTGCCTTGCTTTCATCAAACAAAAACTTTCAATTCAGAGTTTGATAACCTCAATTGAGTGCCTATTTTAATCTTGAAGGCCGTCTTTCTAGGTAGGTGCTATAAACTTAGAAAGAAATATATTATATAAACCTTTTCTAACTAATAAATAAAAGGACCAAAGTGAGGAAAAAAGAACTTTAAAAATAACTAACACAAACTGCTTTAAACTTAATGCTTAATTTTTTTTTTAAATCTCTTTTCTTACAGGCTTCAGGCTTTACTGAGCCTGATCATCTGAAGAAGATAATATCACTTGGCAAGCCAGTAGTTGTTAAAACTTCCTAAGTCCCCTTTCATTGCTCAGTTCACGAGCCAAGCGTTCTCATTTTAAGCCTTCTAATTAAGGAGGCATTCTTATTTATTTATTTTTAGTTTTTAACCTCTGCTCTGTTTTCTAAGTTCCTCTATTCTTTAGTAGGTCCTAGATGATTGGTGTTGTCTAGTTCTGGCAAGACTCAGCTTGATAGGAAAATGCAAGAGAAAATGAAAATATCCTTTGTGATTATCCTAGTACTATTTCTTAGATACAAAGTTTCAAATGTTGCATTTATATTATACATTGAGTGTTTATTTTTAAATGTATAGAGAAATATAGAGCACAGGTCTGCTGTAAATATAACAACACTTGATTCATTTTCATAAGTACCTGTTTTGAATATTCTCCTGGGTTGTCACTTGACAGTTGTTTTCTTTTAATTTACAGTGACAGAAGCAGAAAATTTCTTCACAGGTGGTGAAAACTGGCATTTAGAAGTTCAGTTCAATCTCGAATGTGCCTACACATTTCTGTATTACTACGAGTATAAAAAAGCAAAGCAGTGTTTCAATACAGCTAAAGACGCAACCAAACTGCAGATCAATCTGACAGGTAAATTTTGCTTGCAAGGCTTATGAAAAAGGTTGGATGGAGCTAACTCACTCTTTGCTTTATTTTTTGCATATCTAAGAAAAAAAAGAATATTTTTTGAAAATCTATCTCTGAACAATTCCCACTTATTTGTCTTTTAAGAATTAACATTACTTGGAAAATAAATATTCCACATAGTGACTGTTTCACACTACAGGTGGTCAGATAGTCATATTCCTTTAAATCAGATGCTTTGATCCCTCCTTGTCATATTTCAGCAGCTTACTGAATTCTAGGTCTAGTTAGCTCTGTCTGGTGTCACAATCTGTAGTGATGAGTAGAATTTTTTTTCCTTTTGAGGCAGTTGCAAGGAAGTCTACGTGATGATTCGATGCCATCTTTCACCTTTTAAGCCGCTAGTCTGTATCTATTCCATGTGAATAGCCTTTAAAAGGCACAGTCAGGACTGCTCTTACTGCAAGGTTTAAGTGGGAAGTCAATTTTCTAACCAACCATCCATCAGGGATTCAGTTACTATGGAGACTTCATAATTATCTTTTCACACATGAGAGGAGACTAACTTGGAATCAGGCAGATCAGATTCCTATCTCTTGCAATTTCTGTTGTAATTGTACATAAAGATCTGGAATGCTTATGGTTTAGTGTTTTACTTTGCAGACCAGCCCTGCTTATGAATGCAGGTTTTGCATGTGGCTATTTTTTTTTTTTTTTTTTTGGGTGGGGAGAAATTGAAAAAATTTTTTTCAAAAGTTTTTTTTTTTTTTTTTTTTTAATGTTCTTATAAGCAGGTTAGGACTGAAGATTTGCAAGTTAGAGCCTCCTTTACTAATTACACCCCCTTATCTCATAAGGCTAGCCTAGGTAGGAACCCATCTAGATTGCAGCTGCAGCTATTCCTTCATATAACATCAGTTTGTTAATATTTTAATAAAAATGCAGAAGACTTTGATACTTGATACTCATTTATTCACAAAATAAGTTTCCACATTTGAGTGAATTCCATACATTTCAATTGGTCCCTGCTCATCTTTCAATTGATCCCTGCTCATCTTTCCTATTTCAGTGGAATAAGATAATGCCCTCTGATGCAAACAGGAATGAGATTTTGAAGATTCTGTAATTCAAAATTTCCCTTAAGAATTAGGCAACTCGTAACCAAAAATCCACTGAAGTCTGAAAAATGCATTTTTCAACCAGTGCAGTAGCTGATATGTGACACTTTTTGAATTAAGCCAATGTTAAACTTGGGTGACATGTACTGCAAAAGTGGTATTGTAAGGTGCTTTTGTTTAAGTAGTATTGAATTGTATTTTTTTAAAAAAAAAAAAGTGCCTCTAATGATACTTAAACTGGAAAAAAAAAATCAAAAACAAATAGACTGAAAGTGACAGGTGACTATTAACTGTCATCTGTTGTTTTACAACTCTGTCTTTTTTCTTTAAAAGACATTTTCAGTTTTCTGATGAATAACCCTTAGCCTAGGGAAAAAAAAAGACTGTTTTTGAATAGAAAAAAAAAATTGGATGCCCTGAAGGTGTTTGTATTTTTGGTTAGTCTACCAAGAAGTTATGCTGGTCCCAGAGAGAGATTGTGGTAATCTGGTGTCCGAGAAAAATGTTGTTATGAACTCCTTCAAGTTCTGTGGTTTATCTCCATAAATCTATTAGGATAGTTATGAATGCTGTCTAACATGAAGGCAAAATGAACATGTGGGAATTGTTGGCATTCGAGACAAAACATGCATGTCAAATGAGTTTGGCTACATAGAAAGAATATTACATCATGAAGAAAGACTGTGTTTTAATGTAAAACCTCAGCCTCTCGCAAAGATATTTTTAAGGCTTTTGGAAGCTATCTCCTTTTTAGGAGAGGTTATTTGTTCTTTAATTTTCTTCTTTTAATGTTTATACTCTTTGCTAGCAGAAGGTTTTGCTAAGTAATAGAACCGAATATGATTTTTAAGAGAATTTAGAGATGTGTAATTAAATAATACTTGAGGGTTCAAATACTAGGCTTGCTGATGTTTTCACTTGTGCTGTTTGAGCCCCGTGTTATACTCAGATCTGTATATTATTCCTGTGTATGTCTCAGAGAGTCACAGCCATTGGTAGCTCCACAGAGGAATTTCAAGTAAAATAAATGACTGTGCTCCTTTTTACGTACAAATTTTCTGAAATGAAGGTGGTAATCTGAAATAAATTAAGATCAATAGCATCTCAGTTTAGCATTATTAATCCTCATGTTGCCAGTTTATTGCTTTCATGTCCAGGAAGGCCTGGGAACTTTCAATATGGGAGAGAAAGTAAAGTCTCTGTTGATAATGCTGACTCCCTCTTTCTTGTGAAAACTGATGGTGGTATAAAGCAAATTTATCTTCAGTCTTAAATATGTGTGTTTTTTCTTCATTTTTCTTCTGCTGATTACAGGATAAAACATTTCGTATTAAAATCTCAGGCAGTTTCTGGAAGATAATATGTAATAGTTTATTGGCACTAGCCAAGCTTTGTAAGTGTTTTATTCAGCTGTCGAGCAGTAGGGCATAATAGGATTTGAATTACAGTGTAATGACTTAATTCTCCATTTTAATAAAACTCAAGTGCTGCTGTGCATGATTGGTATGAATCCTTACATAGTACTTTGCTCTCTTTATAGACCGTCTTGTAATTATAAAATATTTTAAAAATCTCTTTCACTTCATAAACTCTTAAAACAGGGCGCTCATTAAAAGTGATGGTGGGCAGAAGAAATTGGTGTAGTTGCTAGTTTTCCTACTGCCCTCTTCCACCTGCAAGAAAACAGGGTGATGGGAGTGAGTGCCTGATATTTCCATGTCAGCGCCAGGTGACTCTTACTGGCAGTAGCCTTGTCCTCTGGCCCTTATCCCTAAGCACATGAGCAGTTGTTCATCTTTACTTCAAAGTTTTTATGCTTCACAAATTTTTAAAGCTATGATGAAGTTAAAACCTGTTCGTATGAGTTTCACTTGGCGCTGCAAAACCAACAGTGGGTCAATATTCAGTTCTTTTCTGTATACTTAAGCTTTCACAGCTCTTGTTACCTGACAATTGTATAATAGTAAGCAAGCAGATCTGCAGATGTTATGGAGCAGTTGTTCTCTTTTTGGCTCTGGCTAAGATTCTGTTATTTTATGTTGCTCTTCTGAAATTGCCCTTTGATTTTTATTCTTGACTGCATCTTGGAAAGAGGCTGCGAGCAGAGGAAGAACAGCTATATTTTCCTTTTCAATTTGTTGTAAATGTCCTCCTGATTAATTACCGTCCTGGAAGTTAATAAAAGTTGTCTGAGTGTCTAAAAGAACTGAAGAAACAAAACGGTGATGACTTTTGCATTGTGTATTCTGAGCATTGATTAATGCAGTAGACAGAGTGTGTTGGGTTGTTGCATTGCTCTCCCATCGTTGTTTCCACAGGATCTTATATGCTCCGTTATGGCAACGGCATTTCTGTGACCCCTAAAGTTTTGAAGTATTTAAAGTGATGGCCTGTAGCCGTACAATGTAATTTAGAAAATATGTACTTTAGAAAATGTCATCTCCATTAAAACTGGTTATGTGAACTACTGTAACACCGAGCAAAGAGATTTTTCCTAAAAAAAAAAAAAAAAAATCCGTGTGGGCGGTCTAGTTATGGTAACAAAATACAGATAAAAGGGGTAGCAAAGAGTATGGAAATAATGGAAAACTAAGAAGACGTTAGACTTTTTTCCTTTCCTATTTTTCTTCCATCTATCCTCCCTATGTACTCCCACACCATTCATTTATCTCTCGTCCCTACGAGCTGATGTAGCCATAGAAATTAGGTTAATGTGACTTTTGCGTATATTTTCATCCTGACTGTATATTCTGAATATTCTACAAATCTATAACTTCCATAGAAGCAGTCAAATCTTCAAATGCCCAGAAGCTTAACTTAAAAAACTAATTTATTTCTTATATATTGATGCCCATTTTAAGCTTTTCTACTGTTTAATTGTTTCTATTTGACAACTTTGTCTATTTTAAAGAATTATGGGATCTTTGTTTGCTTATGTGTCTCTGTGCTATGAATTTCTTTAGCAAGCAAGTTGAGCAGCTGTGTTCAATGGTTTACTAGTATTTTAAAATAAGATCAATTTGGTAATTATGGATTTTCAAGAGAGAATATGTAAGTTCATGGAGAACTTGCTTAACTTTATATTTGTTTCTGTATTTGTAATACAGTTATATGTATACGAGCTACCTAGTAGTGAGGAAACATATTCCATTGCAGGGAGATCAAGTTAAATCACTCCTGAATTTAACAGTGTTTTTCTCAGTGTTTTTCATTCTCAGTGTTTTTCTTTTGCATTTTATAAGCAATTCTGCTATATGGTAGAATTACTGTTTTATAGCCAGTATTTATTTTATAGTCAGTAATTTATATTAACTTTCCATAGGTGCTTTGGGGAAAAGAACACGATTTCAGGAAAAATATGTTGCACAGCTTATACTGGATGTCCAAAGAACAGATGAGTCCCTTCTTCCTCACAATGAACTAAGTCCGGCACCTACTCCTGTAGAAAACTTAACAATGGTATGTATTTGAGCAGAATTGTTCTTTAATTTCTTAAAATCCAATTGGGATTTTTAATCCACTTTAATGAAAACACTTCAAATCTTTTCTTGGGGTTTGCAAGGGGCAAGTGTGAGACACCTGGTAGCTCACGTATGATTTCTGAAAGCTTTTGGATAAGGTAGACAGTCCTTTGACTAATAGATGGATCTTGCTGTCTGCTACTCACCTAAGAGCATGCTTGCAAGTATTTTCTAGTAACTAAGAATCACTGAATTGGAAAAGGAGATGAGAGACTTTTTTCCTTCTAGGTAGCCTGCAAGGCATCACATAAGCCTGCAGACTCCTGAAGACTGACACTGGTGTGTGTAGGAACAGGGCAAAGATGTGAAATTGGTTTAATCCTATAGGTATGAATTATGTGACTTGGCCCTACTAATCCTAAGGATGTACCTGGTAGCTTCTATTATAAATAGACTAATAACCACTGAACCACTTTTGGAAAGACATTTTCTTTGCAAAGATATTGTCTTGTTAGTATTTATGTTCTTTTGGACTCACAGAATAAGTTGAAGAGAAACTGGTACCATATGATCCAAAATTCAGTCTTGAGGTGGGACAGACTTTACAAAAAGCTTAGGACTAGATAGGCTTTCAGGTAGAAGAGGCATCTTATGGAAAAAAAAATTGACAATTTCTCTTTCTGTCTGTCTGTCTTAGTTTTCTCATTTTAACACCTAGATATTTTAGGAAACTATGCTAGCTTTTCATTTGCAGCTGCGGTAAAATATATATATATAGAAACCTACTTAAGGATAGTAAGAGCTCAAGGGAAACCAGGTAATGGATATGTCAGACTTAGTTGTAGATTTGAAGTGCTACGTACCCCGGTAAAAAAATGATATGATATAATGTTCTTAGTGGACTAGATATATATATATATATCTCCATATATGTATAATGGATATATATATGGGATATAAAATTCAAAGATTCTTATTTCCTCAAGAAAATATTGTATAATTTTTTTCTAGTCATAGAAAAACTACTTTCAATTTGGTATTTTATGTAAACAGTTTTCAATTTGGTGTTTGTAAACCTTTCTTCAAACAAATCTGTATTTTTTCGTATTTTGCAAGTTATCAAAACTTTTCTGCAACTACTGTCACTTTCGCCATTCTATTTTAAAATGATTTTTCCACTCTCCAACAGAATTATGATTTAAATGATGATACAGTGCTAAATGAGATAAAATTAGCAGATGCTGATCAGTACCAGCTACCTGATTTGTGTGCAGAAGAGCTTGCAGTAATCCTTGGAATTTGGTAAGTTAATTTATAGTTACTAGGAAATTAGTTGAATCTTTCCAGTAACAAAATAACATATTGACCAGTTTGTTGAACTTTGTTCTTTCCTCCCCTCTTGTACAGTTTGGCTGACTTAAGCTATGAAATTTGTGTTATGCCTGGATTTAACTTTCAGTTTTCTCAGAATGAAAATGAATGTCCATTTTGAGTTTTCAGCAGTGTTTTGTTAATATCATTCTTTCATCCTGGAAAAACGTCTTGTCCTCTGTCTCAATTTAATTATCTTTCAAGTGTCATGTGATGTTTAGTTATCATATAATGATGATATTTGGCTAAAGTCAGAACCTGCAATGTCAGCCTTGTATAAGGGTCAACCTAATGTCTCATAAATAAGTAAATAAAAAATTTCCACTACTGAGTTCAACTAGAATAGTGTTGTAGCAACTGGCTGTTGCTAGCTAAAGCTATAGCACAAAATTCCCATTGTTTTGCACCTAAGTTTACTCTTCCTGGTTTTTAAAACTTTTATGCTATCTGCGTGTTGAAAAGGGCACAGAGCAGCAAAGTGGAGCCTGAGCTTTCAGAATAATAAGCCAGTTTCCAATTAGTAATCTAGTTTACTAATACAAAGTATTTCTTTTTCTACAAGTTAGTTGTCTTTTGGCTAATTACAGTTAGCATATAATTTTCCTGTGTGATTGTTTCAGAAGCAGGAAGAGTAGTGCTGAAGTAAGAAGAGTTACCTCTGTTAGAGTATCCATCGTTTGTGATTCTCAAAGCACTTTTCCTCATCCATAAGTTGCAAAACGAAGGGGAAAGTACTGATGAAATTTCTTACTCAAGCCAGAAGATGGCTGGGAGCGGAACAAAAAGCTTTCTAGCTCCTTAGTCCCAGACCTTCTCTGTGAAGGCCCATGAATAGGTCTATCAGACTTATCTTTGTGGTATGATGACAGTCTTTGCAGTTATACTTGAATGTTTAAAGTGCATAGTCATCAAAAAGACCAGTGAGAGAACTTGGGGAAATAGGCTAACAACGAAATTTGGCCGTAATTCTTTTGTGGTCTGTGTGTGTGTGTGTGTGTGTGTGTGTGGTTTTAATTTGTTTGTGGGTTTTTCCTGCTTTGCAGTGCAGTTACAAAATTTCTCTCTCCAACCCTATTTGCAAAATCTTTCAGCTCTTTGCTTCCTTCTTGTGCAGAGGGAGTCACTAGTGGAGGGAAAGTTGTCTCCTTTCATGTGCCCGTTTTGCAGACTGCAGTTTCTGAAGGTCTGGACGCTTTCTTGGTTTGATTGGTTTAGTTGAAGCTGAAAGTGAAGCTGGACATCTTTGGCTTCAGCTGTGCCCTTTTAACCATTCAGCCCACCCACTGCAAGGAAGAAGTCATGAGCAGAATATGTTCTGCAGCTTCATGTTTCTAAAGACTTAAATTTAAATTGTTCTCAATGCCACATCTAGATCCAGTTAAGGGACAAAACAAGTGTGGTTGACATGGATTCTTGGCTCAGCCATTTCTAGTTGCCCTGTGTCAAAATCTCTCACTTCCTGACAAGCATTTTTGTGTGTACTTTTTTTTTTTTTTTTTTTTTTTTTTTGAAACAACATTTTGTCTCTTCTCTCCACCCTTCTCAAGAAAATTTTAACTTGCATGTTAGTCTTTTTCAGTATTTTGTCAAATGAGAATTTGTATTTGACATTTGCTGGCTGCCCAGTAGGTTTCCTGACCGCAGTGTGTCACTTTGAAACCACCCTTGTCATGCTGTAAATAGTGGCTAGAAACCATCCTGGCTGCTGGCTCTGTGTGTATGGTGTGATTCAATGGCATCTAAGTTAGGCAATACTCAAGGCAATAAATTGATTTAAGAAGGGGGGTGAAAAAAAAAAGCTATTTTCAGTGTTGCTTCCCCCTAAGAGTGGTAAATGCCATTGAGTGAGTAGAATAATGTTGAGCAATTGAAACCATTTCAGTCATGGATGAAGCCAAGATTTGATATTCAGCCATGTTCCATAATTATTAGTAGAATCTGAGCTCTGGGAAATGTTCTTGTATGGAGACTTAATCAGAAGGGCTGTATCCTACATGGAATGGATTGCCAGCCATACCTTTGGTATGTTGATTTTCAAGAAAGCTTATAGCTGTTAAAGCATTTGGTTATAGCTTTTAAAAAAGAGCCACTTTTCAAACCTTGGCAGTGGCAAACCTCTTGCTTTTCCTTTGTGTTTGAGAACCAGGAGAATAAATCTCTCAAGTT
>NW_010580269.1:168154-205573 GCF_000705375.1 Tinamus guttatus
GCTGACTAGGCTTTGTTTTAGCCCAGCACCGCTTTAACCGTGTCTGTTGTTGACTGCCATTGTTAAAGTGGCTGTTTTTCTTTATGTGAACAAAGTTTTAGATATGGGCCTGGTTTATTAAAGAAAGAGCCCACAGGTTTCTTGATTTCTTAGGGAAAAAAAAATCCATATGATTTTTTTAAACTAAATAATGTTAACTCAATCTCAAGAGTACATGTAGAAATGTTATGAGCAGCAGAACAAATGGAAAATATCTTTGTTACTGAAAAGTATTTAATGGCATGGAGATGCTATAGAATTATCTGAATTACACCAATGTTTTCTGCTATGAGAAGTTTCCTTTCAAATGGATTACAGTGATTAGCAGGCCAAATAAAATATTATGCTATTGCAAATATTTTTCTTCTCTAATATCACTTTAAGAGGTTATAAAATATCTTTCAAAGTGTTAAAATATCTCATACCATTGCTCATACCAGGAAAAATCCAAGCAACATCTCATGCAGTATGTTTAAGCCAGCTTGTAACTGCGTATAAAACTAAACTGATTTGATGATGTTTTTGTTTTTTCGTAAGCCTCTGTTACGTAGATGTAAGGAAAGAATAACTTTGTCAACTATTTATACGGAAATGTAGTAATTGAAGTGGTACCTATCCAAATCTGTGACACCTGTTGTTCTATCTGCCTTTATTGCAAAACTGTTTTACATGCAGTGAACTGTAGTTTGAATTACGCTCCTAGTTGAAGCTGGCTTAGTTGGTAAGCTGCTCATCTATGGTCTCATCTGCCTCGAGGCACAACTTGCTTCTTAATATTTCCCTCTTTACTTTTCACCTTTTGTTTTGTGCTGTCTGAGCCTAGGCTTACCTAGTATGAAAGAACTCAGTTTCACGTGTTTGGCTCTCTCTCTTCTCTTAGAATCGTTTCTCTTCCAAATACTGAGCAGTCTGAGGAACTGGATCTAAACGAAAAGAATAACTGCCTCTTAAAATAAGACATAAACCAGGATGAGAAAGATGTCTGCCTAGTCTAGAGACATCTATTCCACCTTTCAAGGTCTGGTTATGGTCTCTTTTCTAGGAAGAAAGCCTCTTGAGAATATCTTAGTGCAACAATATTGCAGTGTAAACATTTCTTAAAAAAAATTCCTAGAAGTGCAGAGGCATCATCTGATTAGAACTATTCTTAGTTATTTTATATGAGAATAGCTAACCATGATGTCGTTTTTATACAGTAGTTAAGCTGTTAAGACTAGCCAAAATTATACAAAGCCTAGAACCAAACTTTCAGAGGCTAATGGAAGAAGATATTGAAGTCCTGATAAATAACCATAATGCATAGTGAACAAGAACAGGTTAGAGTATAGCTACCAAAATGCTAGGAGTCAGTTTTCCTTGTTACTCAGAAGTAGCAGAAATTATGTCCCTGTTAGAATGAACCCAGCAGCTGATGTCTTCAGCTGATAAGGAAAATGACAGGAAGCTGTTCTTATTATAGAATAATAAACTGTATAATAATGTTACACAGTTCACAAAATAAACCGTAGAAGTATATTTGAAACAGCTGCGTAAACACTAAATGGCCTTAGGACTGAAGGATTTTTTAATCAGAATTACTGTGTATGAGCTGGATCAATTGAGCAACTAAATTAAAAATCCCAATACCCATTTTGGCGAACATAATGGGTAAATGAGATATGAAGATCTTCAGCCACTCTAATCTTAAATGGTTGTCTCTAGTCAGTGGAGAAATGGGCACTTGCGGAGTGTGATTCATTCCACTTCAGGCAAGAAAGGATTGACTCACTCTCTGCATATACCCATTTCTCCCAGTAGGCTGTGGATTAAACTTAGATGGTTACTGAGGTTAAATGCCTAAATTTCACATCTTTGGAGTTGTGAGTTGGATCGTGTGCTAACCGAGATACGTGATTGCTGTGTTTGTGCATGCTTTACAGCAAGGTCATGCATGCTGTGTAGCTCATATCAGAAGTACAGGCCAAAAGCTGGTAAGCAACTGGGTTTTGTTTTGTTTTCTGTTATCTCCCTTTATGTCCCTAGGCAAGATGATTTTGTTTCTTTCATGTATGTAATGCTCCCATATCATGAATGGGAAATGAGACATGTGGTTGCATTTCATTTGCTTTTTGTAATAAGCAGGTGATTTGTGTGAGGTAATTGCTGCCCGAGTAGCATGTTGGCTGAAGTACTTGCAGTAACAAACCTGTATGCATCAATGAGTTCCTTTTTTGCTAATGATTAGAAAGGATTCCGTCTTCCAAGCTGCTGAGGTGGGAAGAGGTTATATAAATTAACTGGATGGCCAGAGCTTACACTTTGTTATCCTGTTTCTGGGCTGCCCTGTATAAGGGAGACATGGAGCTACTGGAATCAGTCCAGTCCAACGGAGAGCTACTAAGATGATTAAGTGACTGGAGCATCTCTCAGATGAGGAGAAGCAGAGAGAGCTGGGCCTGTTCAGCCTAGAGATCAGACCAGTTGTGGGAGGGAGCAGGAATCTTACCAATGTGTATAAATATCTGAAGGGAGGATTTGAAGAGGACAGGACCAGATTCTTCTCAATAGTTCCCAGCAACTGAACAAGAGGCAGTGCGCACAAACTGAAACATAGGCAGCTCTGTGTGAACAGGAGGAAAAGGTGTTCTTTACTGTGGGCATAGGCATAGGTTGCCCAAAGAGGTTGTGGAGTCTCCCTCCTTAGAGCTATTCACAATCCTTCTGGACACAATCCTGGATAAAATGCTCCAGGTGATCCTCCTGAGCCTAGGGGTTGGACTGGATAATGGCCAGAGCTTGCCTGCCAACCTCAACCATTTTGTGATTCTGTAAAAGTAAAAGCTGTGAAATAAAATCTTGGAGCGGTTAAAGGTGATAAAGATTTTTCTGTTAAATACTTGATGGCACTCTGATCCATCTTCACAAACATCTCATGTAAGTATAAATTTTTTTGAAGGAACAAACCAATTACAGTGCCAGACCCTGTAATGATCTCGCCATGGTCAGTTTATGGCTTTCTGAAGTCATTTCTATGAAGTATATTGCTGTGCCCAAGTTCATATAGCTGTGTGAAGAGATTCCACTTGGGAAACTAATTTCCTGTCTGGCTGTTCAGAATGCTTGCATAAGAAACATTAGTCATTTGAAATGTCTTTGCAAAACTTAAAGTGCTTGTAAAGTGGTCAGGTTGTTGGGTGTGGGCCTTTTTCAATCCCCAGATTAACAGGAAAACTGCATAAAAATGCAACAAATACTTATTAATGTGGAAAATCTGATCTGTTGTTCTTCATTATCTCTTTCATTCTATTTGAGTAATGTAGTCAAATAGTTACTAAGGGTATTTAGTTTATATAGTCCTCACTTGCAAAGAGGTAATGTGCGAGGAGACATAAGCAAACCAAAACTCAGTTGCCCTCAAACATCCATCTCAGTTCTCTGTCTTACAGGAAATCTGTAAGTTGATGCCTAGGGAAAAATAAGCATAGGGAATGCATGTACTGCTCCCTTCTCTTTAGTAGCCTCCTACCCTCTAAATGGCAATGTCTTGAGCCTAATCTGTTTTGTTAACAGCAACCCTTAGTGGATCTCTTCCAATATTTGTGTCCTCTTCTTCTGAACCTGTGTAGACATCTCACAGCTATAGCATCCTCTGGCAAATATGCTTGTCTGCACACTTTCTGTTGTTCAAAAAATCATCTCCTGTTAGTTTTGGCTCCCCTCAGCTTTATTTGGTTACCTCTGGCTCTTCCATTGGAAGATATAAGGAGCTGTCAGTCCCTAAAGGCTGCCTTTATTTTGCTAACAATTTTGAGAACCATTGGAGTGTCCCACCTCGATTAGTTCTAATCTGTTTGGTCATTCCCTTCGTAGAAGGCTTTGTCTTGGATCATTCTTGCTTTATCTTTCTGAACCTTTTCCTGTTCTGAATTAGGAGTGGCCCATAAAAGCGCATGCTCTTCACAGGTGGACAGATAAAGGTCATATGTGGTGTTTTATATAGACTTTATATTATTTAAAAATATTTTGAGTAGTATTTTATTCTCTATTCATTAACAAGTTAATTCCTGACACTTTGATTTGTCTTTCTAACTGCTGCCTAACATTGATATTCCCATGCAGCTGCTATGTCTGAGAGTTGCTACTTGAGTAGAAATGGTCAGCTCGGACTCTTATCTTGTTTTGTGTAGTTCTTTCTATAGTGCATATTTGACCTGATGAAGGTATTTACATTTTCATTTCACCCCATCCTGCAAGCCCCTGCTCCAGTTCCTTTTATATCTCACTCAGCTACCTATGACATTTTACCTGCCACTAGTTTTTTTCCTGCAGGTAGTCTTCATCTTTTAAAGCCATACCTCTTAATAGGTATGCTCTTTGAGATATATATGTGATTATCAATTTGACTGTACTCTTGAATTCCATAAATACTATAGTTGTTTAGTATTATCCTTTTTATCTTATTTGAATAAATGCCTTCATTTTTGAGCTGCGGATTAGTTGCTTCAAAGTACTAGTGTAGGCTTATGATGCTGTTAAGTTTTGTAGGTAGCAGACATGAGATTTAATTTAATAAATGAAATATTTGAAAATTTACTCAAAAATAGGATCAGTTTTTGCTGTTGCAATTTCTGTGCCTTTGTCTTCACTGAAACACTGCAAAGCTTTCAAAGTCTGTCTGTCTCTCTGTTTTTCGTAAGATAGGATTCAAGACTGGACAGAAAAACTTACAAACTGAAATTGTGCAGTTGTTAGTGACTTCATATCATTATGAAAAGACGTCTGGATGTAGATCCTACAATGCCCTGGACTAAACTACTTTACCTATCCTTGATGTCAGATAGAGTGCATAAAAGTGAAATATTTATAAAGTATTCTGACAGAAGTTGGCATAATGGTTATAAATGCTTAAAAACAAACTACTGTTCCTACTCTAAATGCAGAAGTTAATTTGAATTCCATCTGATTCAGTATGAGACATCATTAGTTTCACTTTTTTCATCTTTCAAGGATTGCATGAGTGTACTTTATCTTAAACCATTACACCATCCATCTGGATGTTAGAGAAATTCAATGTAGAGACTTAACTTTATCACTGGCTGCAAGCTGTAAAAGGTGGACCTATAAGATTCAGTGATGACAGAAATCTTTATATAGAATAAGTAGGAGAGGGATTAATACTTTCTGCTTGAGTCAAGGTATGTTTAGGATGCAGAAGGAGAAGTTTTTTTGGTCCAAACGTATGTGTTGATTGGTTTACCTCTGCTTTGCAAAATCCGCTGACATGTCTTTCAGACATTTTGGTTGCCTCGCTGTTGTGGTGACTTTGTTACAGTATTGGAATGTACTTGCTACCTTTTAGCTGTGAAAAGAAGTTTGTTGCTATTTTTCACCTGAAGTCATGTGTTTATTAATGACTAATGTTTGATGACATCAACTTCGTCATGTTCTTCATGAGATGGACTATAAATATTTATGCTAGCAGCTAGCATTAGGCTTTTCAAATCATCTTCACCCACCCTGATGCGAACGGATTGAGCTATAGCAGGTTGTTCAGAGCCATCTTCAGTCAAGCTTTCCATGGATGGAGATTCAACCTCGAGGGGCACCCTGTCCTTGTGCTCTAGCACCCTTGCAGTAAGGTTTATGTTTAAAAGGAATTTTTGATATTTCAATTTGTGCCTGTTGCATCTTGTCCTTTACCTTTCCTCAGGTACCACTGAGGAAAGTCTGTCCTCTTTACTCCTTCTCATCAGATATTTCTGTATGTTAAGATCCTAGATAAGGTCCCAGAACCTTCTCTTCTCTGGCCAAACAATTCCAGGTCTCAGCTTCTTGTCTGAGATGCTCCAGTTCCTTCATGCTTGTGACCCTTTGCTGGACTCACTCCAGAATGCACATGTCTCTTGCACTGGGGAGTCCAGGAGGGAATATGTCCTTTAGGTGCAGCCTCACTAGTGTTCCGTGTTCGTGTTCAACCTGTTTTCCACCAGGACCCCCAGGTCATTCTCTGCAAAGCTGCTCTCTGGCCACATGTCCCCCAGACTGTACTTGTGCAAAGGGTTGTTCTTCCCGTGTGCAGGACTTAGCACTCTCGTCAAAGTTCATGTGGTTCCCCTGTGCTCATTTCTCCAACCTGTTGAGGTCCCTCTGAATGGTGGCACAGCCCTCTGGTGTATTGGCTGCTCCTTCCAGTTTGGAATGGTCTGTGAGCTTGCTGAGGTGGTGCTCTGTCCCATCGTCTGTGCTGACTACACCCAGTCACCTTCTTGCTCTTCATATGTTGGAAAATTTCTTCCTGGAGTATTTGCTTCATGAGTTCCCAGGGTGAGGCTGGCCAACCTGTAGTTCCCCAGATCCTCCTTGCTCTTCTCGAAGGCAGGAGTGACACCTGCTATATATATATGTATATATATGTATATATATATATGTGGGTTTTTTTTTGTTTTTTTACTCCTCAGAATCACCCTCCATTCACTATGACCTTTTAAGGATAAATGATTTGAACAAACAGACAAACAGCCTCTACTCTGTATCTTGTCCATGTGGAAAGTAACAGTATTTTAGTGAAATCATTGACTGTTATTTCTGCAAAGGTGTAACGGCAGAGTATATGCAAAGAAGAATTAATAAAGTAGCAAGAGTAAAGTTACTTTGAGGCTAAGTGTTCTCCCCAAAGTAGGGAACATAACCTACTTTACTGGTTTTTATGTAATTCTCCGTTTTGTTGTACATGTGTTGTTGTAAAACAGGTAACGTAACTTCTACTTGTGACCCATCAGCACAATTAATACTTTATTATATACTTCTTATAAATACTTTATTTTCTGCCTATAAACTGAAGTTTATAGTTGCTGTAAAGCTGAAGGAATATTTTCTTTATTTTTAAGCTTATTTATATTGCTTTATATCACTGCTCTGTATTATAGTTGTAGAGCGTTCGAATTGTAACCTTTTTGCTCTTCGTTGTTCCACTTGAAGATATTTCTTGGTATATTTGGTAGTATTGATGAGTTGGTATTTGAAGAGAATGTTCACTCATGTAGAAATGTAAACTCAGTTTTCTGATCATCTCTACGAACATGCCCAACTGCAAATAAAATGATTGTTATTTTCATGTCTATTTGTTTTTTTTTTCTTCATTTGTGTGCCACTAGTTAGTGGTAGGACCCATTCGTGAGAGGTTTACCCTTCAGCCCTTTTTGAGCATTAGGGCTTTTTTGTAGAATCTGTCTTGAATTAGTCATAGAATCTTAACTGAAAACGTGCTTCTGTTAAAACAACGAGCAGGTCTAAAGCTGTATAGGATACCTAAAATTGTTACAAGCTTAAACTAAGAAGGACATTTCAATTTAGAATGGGCTGGGGAGGGTACAACTAAATATCTTGGTCTCTTGAAATGGTCCTGTTTTATTTGTGACCACTCCTAGGTCTTAGACCTTCTTCTGCGCATATGTACTAGAAACATTCTACCTGGCATTCTGAAGATTAAGTTAATGTTTTGTATTCGCTTTTTCTTTTCTTTCACAGTATAGACTTCCAAAAGAACAATCCAATACACAAATTAACTGAAGAGGAACTTCTGGCTTTTACTTCAGTAAGTAATTTTTCTGGACTTCTTATTGAATATATCTGCAATTAATATCTGAGTTAAGTACCAAGCAATAACCTCTCCATCACGCTAATCATGAAACAGTTTATACAGCAAATTTCCTCTAGTAGTCAGGGTTTTTTTTTCCTTATTTCAAAATATTAAGGCTGAAATTCGTTCCCTTTTAGAGTCATCCATGTGTAGGATCAGATTTTTACCTAAAAACATGTACTGAACACTTCTTCATTCATGTTAGTTTCCATGTTAGTTTTTATTAACTATATTAATGATTAATAGTAAAACTTATTTTTAATTGCAAACTCTTGATGTTTAATTAGTGTTGAAAGTGCTCTTCTAAGAGTGTTTTGTAATTGTATTTTGAAGAACAATGCTGCGATTCCTATCAGATTTATTCTGTTTAAATATTATGTGTTCCACTTAGCCATGTTTCTTGCCTGTTCAATAGCTAATTTGTAACTTCTAAAGAATTCTTGAAGATCTTGAATTGGTATTTTCTTATTATGTTTTTTGTCAATATTAAATGTAATTTGCCTCATGACTCCATCTCCTCTGTCTTTAGTCTTTCAGTAGCAGTTTATTGAATTGAAGGAAGGGGATTGTACAATATTAGACTTCAGCTTTGGCTTTACAATTTGAGACAATGACCAAAAGTTCTTTTTTGAGTTGCAGATTGAATCTCTACAAGAATCTCAATGATTTCAGTCATCACTACCATTTGTAGGATTAAAAGGATTATGGACACTAGTTCAATCCATTTAAAAACAATTTTATCTTTTTATTATAAAGATGAATGTAATTTTTTTTAAGTAATGTTTGTTTAGGTCCCTGTGCTAGCATAGTAATGTAAGATCTGAATGAGAAAAATTATGGATTGCTAATAAACTTTTTACATAGGCTTTCTTTATGGTACATTAAATCAGCTACAGTTTTGCCCCTCCAGCAGTTGTCATAATGCTTTCTGGACACATTCTTCCAAAGTGTGTGTTGTTAAGTACAGCTCTTAATATATGGAAAATATTTTAAAACAATTATAGCAAAATTTCTCCTCCAAAATAATGTTAGCGTTAATGCAGGTGTACAAATTTTCCAGTTGTATATGCAAACTTTTTACAACAAAAAAGACAGGCTTTGTTATCAATATAATATATATTTTGAGTCATTCTATGAAAACTTTTTTCCACTCATTTAATTCTTATCACGCTGCTTAGAGTCTGTTCATATTTCCTGATCCATTTTTCCTACTAACCACTATTCTATCCTACTAACCACTATCCCACACCCACATTCTTGGTTAGGAAAGCAGACATTACACCTGATACTTCAACTAAGTTGTGCTTAAACTTTATTCTGTAAAATGGAGTGACACGGTGATCACAAAACACCTTTAAAAAGACTGTCCCTATTTCCATCATCGTGTTCTTTCCAGAATAATGAAACTTAGTGGGACTTGTTTGCTTTAACTCTCAAGTCTCAAAATATTTAACTACTTGGGCTTTAGAGCAGAGGATAAGTCAAGGTAGCATCTGTACTAGGAAGAAAAATGGTTAGCTTTGCTATCATCTTTTCTATGCCATTGCTTGATGCATCATAATACCTGATCTGTGTTCGGGGAATCCTTCATATAGTTAAGAAAATTAAACTGCATTTTTCTGCCATCTAGTGGCTGATTCCTTTAAAAAAAAAAAAAAAAAAAAACATGGGAGAGCTTTTAGTTCAAGTACTTGCTCCTTAAGTATTTAGTGCAGTGATATTGGGGAGATTATTTTTTCATTTATTTGCCCTTTTGAAGGGGAGATCTGCAGAACCACTATCAGGAGAAATCTTTTTATAGAAATACAGCTGAAATATCTGTGCAGACTTCTAAATCACTTGGTGCTCTGATCAGCAAGGAGGAAGGGCCTGTAGCAAGAGGGAACAATACAGATCTCTGGTAGTGAAGAATTTGGTGTATAGTAGTGATTTAGATACAGTCGGTAGCCTAAAAAATCAGAGAAAATAAATTTAAATATTAGAATAATGTTCTTTCAACCTCCTGTTTAACATTCACTTATTAATTGGCTATGGCAACACAGTTCAGACTTGTAACCTGACAGTCCTAAATCTTGCTTGGAAATCTGAAAGTGGAAACTGGACTGTAGCTTGTGTCTCTTCAATATCAGCATCTCTTGTGCAGCTTGTGCTTAAGCCTAAAACTGTAGGTGGTTACTGAAGAACTTTGTGGGGAAATCTTTGAGTTCTTCTGCACCATAGTTCTGTCTGAAGTGCTGCTAGAGCAGGGAAATTTATTGCTATGCTCCTTAGCTGTGGCAAGCACATTAGCCAAATCTTCCTTCTTATGGTGGCCAGCACTCAAATATGAGTGGCACCACAAATGAAACACTTCTATTTAAGCTATTTTCCCAGCTTCAGTGCTTCCCAGTGAAACAGGCAAAACCAGCCTGATATCAATGTTGCCCCCAAATAATTTCACTTGCATCATTTAAACTGCTCTGTGTGTGCGTGTGTGAGCAGGCATCTTCTCAGCCTACATGTGGATTCCTAAATCTGCAGGCTGGTTAGATGGTTGTCATGCATTCATCTGATATCTGCTGAAATGTATCTTTCCTGAAGAAAGGAGGGTCTTTCAAGATATCTTGGGGAACTTGAGAAATTCTAAAGCACTTCTAATGGGTCAGTAGCTTATCAAGAGACCCTTTTCATTGGGATATTGCAAAACAAATACATGTGACCAGCAGTTTCTTTATAAGAGAGGGAATAAAGCTCGTGAACTCCTTTTCATCACCCTTTCCCTCTTGCACTACAAGTAGACAGCATGGTCTGTCTTGCCTTGTATTGCATCTAAAGTCATTTTTAATCTGTTAGGACTTGATGATGTTTAGATTCTGTCTAGATATCTATATGATGATTTGTTCATATATCTAGATATATATATATGGACAAAATATCAGGGTAGCTGCTTCAGAGACATGATTGTGCATATGATATTTGATAAACTTTCTGTTTTGACTTACTGAATATTGCATTAAAATGTCATTTTTAAGTTAGAAAAAGAGGCAGTGACAGTGAAACACACTTCTGTTGGAACCACTTTTTTCTTGCGTATTAAGTGATCTGTTTTAAAATCCAAGGAGAATATTGTGTTGTCCAAAGATGGAATCGATGGTAATGCTTCACGCCTTCTGGTTTGCTGGTGTTGAGCTACTAATTCTGTAAGAAGCTATTTTTGCTAAGGAATTTAAGAACTGTTGGCCTGATTTTGCAGAAGTGAGCATTTACTGGAGGCAGTAGAAATTGATGGTGTTGTGGTGCCTTTGAAACTCGCAGCAAAGAATAGTAGTGCCCATTTTATTGGGGGTGTGTGCGTATGTGTATATACATATGTGTGTTTTTTTCCCCAGCCTCTTACTACAAGAAGGGGCCTGTGGGAGGAGGGAGAGAGAAATGGGAATGCTTTATTTCTCTCATCTCTTGTGCTGCATTTGTGATATTAACGTGGAACTAGGGAGTGATCAAATCAGGGCACATAATATTTCTCCTGTTAAACCTTTCTGTTTAAAATCTCTGCAAAACTAACATGCCCCTTTGGTTCCTAAAGAAAAGTTGTTTATATAGCTTAAATAAAAGCAGCGCATTTTTCTCTGCTGAGTAAATGGCTGTAGTTTTCCTTAAGTTTTAAAACTAGCAAGAGTACTGAAACGCTCATTAGGAGTGCCATGTGTCTCTACTGTTGTAACTTTTGTGGCTTTATAAAAAGTCTTTCACTTCTTTTTGTTGCCCATTTTGAATAGGCTCTGTTGGTTACCAGATTATAACACTGCAAAGGCTTTCCTGCTGCAAAGCCCTGCTAGTGCTTGCAAGATTTTTTTTTTATGTAAATGACTCAAAACTATTCTTTTTTTTTTTTTTCCCTTTCTTTCTTTTATCCTCAGCACTCTTATTCAGAGGTCTGAATCATTTTCCAGGAATGTCAGGATCCCACTGGTGGCTGCTAATTTCATGCTTTCTGGCCAATCGAGAAGTGCTAGAAAATAGCAAGAGACAAGTTGCCTCTTTCTGCTTGACCATCACGTGCAAAGGCTTGACTAGATTCCTTCAATCCTTATTCACCAAGAGTCTGTGTGTGTGTGTGTGTGGTGTGTGGGTTTTTTTAATTTTTTTTTTATTTATTTTTATTTATTTTTTTCCCCTTCTGTTTGCAGTGTGTGATGGGCAGGAAAATCAGCCTCGTGTTAGCAGTTATTTTTGCCGTTGTCGTTTCTGTTTGTTTAGCTATTTCAGGTTAAAAAAGCAGGCTGCTGTAGTACATGTGTTGCTGGGCTGGGGGGGAGCTCACATTCCGCTCCAACCCTGGGATTAAGTAACCATCTCTTTGAAGCTGTTTTATTTTACCAAATATCAAATTTCAGCATAATTGACACTTTCCTCCCTTTCAACCTTGTTCTCCTCTGTGGTCTGCGCTCTTCCCCAAGTCCCTGGGATCCACAGGGCTGCTTACATCATATTTTACAGGAGAAGGATGCCTGATTTACTGTGCTCCTCTTTGACTGAATAGGAAGAAATTTTGAACAGCCCTTCCTTTTCAGAAGAGTCTGCTCTTTCGTATGATCTGCAGGGAATTACTCAAGCGACAGATTTTAGTGGTCTCAGGGAAACCACAGTAGTAAGAGAACAAGAAAATCCTGTTTAAATATTAATAAATTATTTGCATGTCTCGGGGTTTGAGAAGTTAAGCAAGCCAATCTGATGACAGTTAGTAACATTTTTTCCCACAGCAGCCTTTCTTCTCCCCCTCCTCCTTCCTCTTTATCTATCAGCAGCTCACTTATTTTTCTTCGCAGCCTCTCTGACAGCTGCTTGACATGTTGCAGGCTTCCCTTCCCCCTTTTATGTGCTTCACCAGTTTTAACTATTATAATTTACTTTAACAAGGAAATTTAGGAGTTCCTTGCAACAAGATGATGAAATTGACCCCCTCCCATGTGCAACAAAATGTCATTTGATGCATCATTTTGAAGGAAATGATATCCCTCCTTTGTGCAGTGTTTTAATAGTCTAATAATATTCTGAAGGTCGGTACTGTTCCTATATTGTATCTAATAGGATTTTTCTACCTTTTTTTTTTCTTTAAGTGGTGCTGTATTTTACTGATCTACCAGTTTAGCAGATCTGGGGCATTGCAGGGGAATATATCAAATGACTGGTAAATGACTGAGCCTTTCTCGTTGAAAGCAAATTGACCATTTTGGTCTTTATGCTGTGTGAGGAAAAATTATTTTAAAGTTTATTTAGCTTTCCTCTTGTCTTGCCCCCATCTCCTCTGCCTTTTTTTTTTTTTTTTTAATTGTACTTTCATTTGTGCCATTTCAATTCCAGCACCTCAAGTATTGCTCTGACCTTCCTTGTTCCACAGCACCTGACAAATCAAGGTGATTGAATTCTTATTTGCTGGTCATTTGCTACTGTCCCTAAACAACCTGAGTTCCATATTCTCCCATCATACCACATCCCTACTTGGATTAAAACATTTTCTGTTGGTAATCCAAGCTGTCTGTGTTCTGTACTGACGGTGAAATATTGAGAGTAGCAAGTGTTTTGACTTACTACAGAATTTTGGTTGTTTTAGATTAGAATGCCTTGGGCATTGTGTGCAGTCAGAAAATGAGCATTTTTCCTTTGCCTCCAAAGATGAAAGACTCTGAAGTGCAAATCTGATATCCTCAATGACACTTTAGTGATAAATACATTAAGTTTTTTCCCTGTAGTTCTGACTTTTTTGATAGACCCAAGCTACTCCCAATTTCCAATTGGTATTTTCTTCTGAGGATTTACCAATAGGCAATTTAAAAATACTGTGGAAGGAAAAAGTAATGTTTTAATCCAGTTTTCAACCTGTGGTTTGTAGACTGAGGAGAACAAAGGAGGAGAGATTTAAAAAATAAAATAAAAAGATAAATGCTTGTAAATGCTTAGCCATCCTCGTTTGAGTAATCTGCTCTCTGTTCAGCAGTGATCTTAGGTCTGTTTCTGCCCAGTGTGATGCTCTTCCAGCAGTATTTAGTTGCATTCAACATGGTATAGGAAAGCAAGGTACTGTACTGCTTATAAAAAGGACAAAATTAAACACCCATAATTCTGGTGTTTTTACAGTAATCATGTCTTCTCATAGAAATCAAGAAGCTTAAGTAGGAAAACAGAACTCAAGTGTTACAGACCAGGGATTGAGATAAGTTTGTTAATTTGAGAAACATTTAAACATAACCCTATGTCGAATGCTAAGACATTTGTTTTGCTTATATTTACTTAACACGTGGATTCTGCTGCTGGTCGTGTACTAAACTGTACCTTATGACTAGAGGCAGAAAAGCACAACTTGTTGCCAGTAAACCTATTGTTCCTTTTTTTTTCTCTCTCCACAAAGGCACTTTCAATAGTATAGTTTTCATATTGATAAGCACAGCACTACTTGCAAGATTTGTAAGAGCGGACATGCAAGCAGATCTCAGCAGATGGCTTTCCCAAAGTGTGACCCTTAGGAAATGTGATTCCCAGTTGTGTGAATGCAGAAGTAGGACAGGATTGTATTCTGTTTGTGAGGGCTACGTGAGAAACTGGGATCAATGCCAGCTAATTTAGGGGCCTGTGCACACAATGTGTGCTGCAAATGAGCCTTGATGTTAACTGTGAGAACATTTGGACTTCTTGGCTATCTATAGTTTATGTGTTTAGCATATATGATAATATGCTATAGCATAAATATGTTTGACGTGTTTGGATTGGCTACATTAATCATGGCAAGTAGGGCTGGTAGTTATGAAGACCATTTGAAGAAATGTCAATAAAATGTTAAAATGTGTTTGTTTCAATTTACAAAGACGTTTTAAAAACATTTAAACTATTTAATATATTTCTATCTGTAAATCTGGCATTTGAAGCCTTCTCTGAATCAAAAGAAAAGTCTTGAAGCTAGATGTTAGTCTATTTTGATATATCTGAAAAGACTTCGCTGCCCTGACTTTGGCATTGCATTAAGTCAAGTTGGAGCTTGGACTTTGCTTTTTCCTTCTTGAAAGACATCATGTCTTGTGTCAACTAGATTTTTCTTAACTATATTTGTCAGAATATGTTGGCTAACACATTCTACAATGACTTCTACCATGGTCTAGACAAAAGATGAGTGGAAAAATAACTCTTCTACAGATTTCTAAAAATAGTTTGTGAAGGATCTTGCTGCTCTCTCTCACTGCTAGAAACGCTGTGAAAGGAGATGTCTGATTCTAGAATTGTGGCGGTCTCAGAGAAGCAGCGGGTTCATTTTTACTGCCCCAGATTGGTATGGTACCTGATTTGTATTTTGTCATTGTCTAAGGCTAATTGTGTTTTCTTTGCTTTAGCTTAATGCTTGTAAAAGCTGTTCCAGATGTAGAATCAAGTAAGGAAATATGTTTAGCTTTTTTTGTTTTGCTTTAAATGTCTTGCATGGTTTGAAGCTGTTTAATAGCTTAGTAGTAGGAGCCATTTGTTAGAGGCGGAAGGGAAACAAGTCGGTTAATACCTGGAATAAAGCTATTTCTCATCCTGCAGCTTACTCTGAGAATTGCGATGTGTATATTTAATAGCCCGTATATATGGGGTCTTTCCCTTTTGCTAATGTTACACATACATTTATTCATGTGGCGAATCTCAACCAGAGCTGGGAAAATAAGGTTGTAAATGCACAGCTCAAGAAGACTCTAAGACTCTTGCTCTCTAAGTAAATATATTAAGGGTACTACTTCTCTCTACACAGCTCTCTCAGATTTAAGAACACTAGTCTATATTTCCCATCACGATAGGGTTTTTTTTCATTCTCCCCAGCCATTTTTTTACTCTTTTTTTGTTTGCCCATTGTTCACATGTCCCTGTATCTGCTTCCTTTTTTGTTTGCTCATCCTTTCTTCAACATGCCATCTTGTCTTACCTGACACTTACTTTTGCTCTCATCTTCCCTAATTCCTTTCTTACATTTTTTTCATCCCTATTCTTAATCTTCCTGACTTTTGGTTACTGTTTATAAGGAATCGCTGTTGTCTTTCAGGGCTGTCTTCAGTCTCTGGAAAGAAGGTGGCTGCAGATTTGCTTTGCTGCTGGAAACCAAACTTTAGCCCTTGATTTAATGCCAGGCTGTTGCTGACCTCCAGCTCCCACTGACATTTTAATCACCAGAATTTAACCAAACAGCAACTGGGTTATGCCTCTTAAATGCAACATGTTATGCTTACCTGTGAACAACAAGTACTGGGATATTTAGGTTGTTGAATAGATTGTTGTAGGCCAAATTCCTGTGGTGGATGCTGGCATTCAGAATAGGGGAAAACCAGGTATGACACATTCCCTGTGCAGTCCTGTCTGGCGCTGGGTGCATTTTCCTTTGGTATGCCTCAGCATTACTCTAGACAGCTTTTTTTCCAGTCTTAAGGTGAAGATGTTATATTAAGTTCTATTCTTTGCTTTGGTATAAAGTCAGTGCCAGCCTTATTATAAGCTACTGGTTGCAGCTTCCTGAGTTTTCTCAGTTATCCACATTATAGGGGGAAAATGGAATGACAGCTGGTTTGGAGTAGTTAGCGTAATTATAGGATGGTTTCACAAATGGCATTTTTGGAATGCAAATGCCCTCTGCAGCTCTTGGAGTATTCCTGCTGTGGCACTGACCAATCTTACAGTTCTGAAATTAAGAAAGCATTAAATTGGTTCTTCTCAATATTGTTATTTGCCTTTTACTGAGGGAGGTGAGAGGATCTTTTAAGACTCTATTGTGTTGTAAAATTTTTTATGGTTGCTCTGCAAACCCATCTGAGAACTACCTAATGTTGAAACATTCTGTAAAAGATGCTCAGTTAAAGTATTTTAAGGATACTATAGTAAATGCACATTTGTCCCGAAGCCCTTTTACAGTGCTAAAGTAAACAAACATTTCTGTTACGCCAAACAAGAAGCATCACTGGTGGACATCTTTGCAGGAGGCAGAGTGGTGAGCTGGAGAATGCAGTTAGGTAGGGAGAGGGGCAAGTTCCACCACCCTGGTGCAGTGGCATGAGGACGCAGGGTCTGCCATGCCTAAGGCATGTGCCAGTGGTCCAGAGTGCTGCAGACACCAAGTTTGCTCTTACCAGCTCCAACAGGCAGGGAAGTAGGAAAAAAAGAAGGAAATTTGGTGTACAGTCTCAGCTGGATTTTGCTATGCAAGAAGTACTAACTAAAAAAAGAAAACACTGTAATAAATAAAATACAGGTTTAAACAGTGCTGAACTGTTTAAATCTACTGATGAGTCGTGATTTCTTGTTTGTAGTCACAGGCAGCAGTTCTGGAGATAGAAAGATGAAAAGTCATAACCGATAGCCTTTCCAAGAAGCCAATTACTATCAGCATTAGACTATAAAGTATCTGTCACATAATTTTCTTCCTCAGAAAGGAGGCAAAAGTGTGGGAGGGAAGGGAGGAATACTATGGGGAGATTAAGTTATACATTATAAATTATATCATGCTAGTTTTCAGGGAAAACTTAACAGAGGGTTTCATCTCCCACACTGCCAGCCTGAATGGAACAAGTTAGAAAATATTCTTCATTGGCACGGATTGGTGATGCTTTCCCCCTTATTTTTTCAGTCGCTTACGCTGGTGGCCCTGAGGCTAAACACCTTAAGTCCTCAGGCTGTGCTCAGTGCTGCATACAGGGCTGCAGCTCTTTGAGTTGTCTAGCCATCCTCTCGGATCTTTAAAACACCCTGTAATGGTTACGGGAGGCTGCTCTCGGCGTCCCTATCAAACTGGCTGCTTGCTGTCGGTGTGGGGAGCAATGTGCACTTCTGTTCTTCAAGGTGCCTCGAGAGCACGTGATGCGTTGAGACCATCGGCACAGACTGCGGGATTCCTGAGGCTGAGCGGCTAAGAGAAAGGCACTGTTGTTTAATCCCTAGGGAAATCCTTATCGCTAGTATCAAGCAGTTAAAGCCTACTTGTTTGAGTCCAAAAACCAAACTTATTACTGTTGAGATTGGGCCTTAGGAAATAAGTGCAGTACTGTGATGTGGTGTGGAAGTCTGCACTTACGCTATGGCAGGAAAAAGTCCAAACCACAGACCTGAAAAAGACAATGCTACTACAGTCAGAGCTGGCTGAGGTTGTTTTCAGCATAGCACAGAATAAGTGATATGTTTGGCACCATAGAGCAAGCGTCAGTAATAGGGCTGGACTCCATTCTAAGTGAAAATAGGAACTATATCTTATGTGGTTTACCCTTCACTAGTCTTTGAAAGCAGATTCCTTTAAATAAAACAGTATCTTCTTTCTTTGTGACATTTCCTTTTCTTCTCTAGTTCCTTCCTTCTCCTAAGAAAAGTTAATTGAGAACCTCCAAGGAAAACTTACTTTTGAACTTAAATATTCTTTCAAAACAGAAAGAAAAGACAGACTAAAACACAAAGCAAAACTCTGCTTAAGCAGTGGCATGAAAAATGATTTGTTTTTCTTTTGCTCATGTAAGGGGATATAATGTGAACACTGCTTTAATATAGCAGAGAGCTAAGCTCTTAGCAACTGGATAAATATCACTCTACTGATGCCTATTAATTGAAGAAAATTAAAATCAGAGGTTAGAAAGTTGTGCAGTTTGAAGGTATAAGTAGGGCTATTAAGCAATCATTTGGCACTCAGATATTACCTTTGTTATTATTAGAGTAGTGAATCCTAAGGAAAAAAAAAAGCTATTAAAATATTTTCCTAGCAGAAGCTGATTTGACTTTTCCAAACGTGACTAAAAGTATTGTGAATTGTGAGCTTTTTTTCGTCCGTAGGCTTCTCTGAACAGTCCTACCTCCCTGCACACTGGTTAAATAACAGGCAGGATGTAGGATTAAATAATCATGTTTTTAGCTCAAGTATTTAAGTGCCTCCCTACTTTGTGTTTTGTTTTTATTCCACACAAGCTAATGTGGATTTGCCTTTTCTGTGTCACTTGAATATAAATCCAAACAAAGCTTTCTTTGTACCTTTTATGGTTTCCTTTCAAAATTCTTCAGTAAGTGTAGGCCTTTGTATTCATTTCACTGTGTGTGTGTTTTTTTTTTTCTTCCCTCTGTGAAACATAGGATTCATCTCCTGTAAGAGAATGTTTCTCTAGTGCTCACTTTCTTTGACCTTTGTATTCTGTGCAGTGTTTAATATAGGAGACACTAGGCCTCCATTTAAGCTTTATCTCCAGAGATGTGGGAAAAAGCCCTTTTGCCTAATCCTGTATCAAATAGCAAACGAGTTTTCACATAACTTATTTGATTTTTAGCTATATGTCAAATTCCAGTATATACCTACAGCCACATCAAATGACCTCCCTTATTTTCATTTTCTCAATATAGACAATATTTCTGTGTTTCTGAGAATGACTATGGAATGAGGCAGGAGACTTTTCAAGAAAAAAAGCATAAAGAGGCAGCCTAAGAGAAAGCTCAGGAATTTCTTAGCGTGTAGTCATGAGAAACAAAAACTATAGGGGGAAGAAGAAACGGATATGCACTGAACTTTGGGCATACACATTGTTCTAGCAAGAGCAGGTGCTTAACCACTTCCTTATATACTACTGAAAAACATACTTGAGGCAGGGGAGAGTCACTTTCATCATATTTCTGCATGTGAGAGGAAGCCTATACATGGGCAGAAGGAATTAAGAAAGATGCAGCCTCTTACTTAGATGGAAGTAGTTTGTTCCATCAAGTCAGCAGATACAAAAAAAGTCTTTATGTTGTTTCTTTTCAAAAATAAAATAAAATTCACAGCGAAGGAAAGCTAAATTGGGGATGACTTCAGGTCCCAAATGCCAGTGTAATGGAGATTAGAAGAGGAAGTTGGATGGTTTCCTAATGATGTGCACAAGAACCAAGACCAGATGCAATGCTACCTCATTACCTATATTGCTTTTTCTAGTGAAAGTAAGATGAGCCAAGAAAAGTGGAATATTGAGGCTATTTTCCTTTGGGAAATTACCAATTTTCCCCATAATGACTTGAACTGTATTGTCAATTAAGTATTTTCAGGATTTACTAAGGGAAAAGGATGCTAGTGAATGGGAATACCCATTTGCTGGAAGCCACCATGTGTTTTTCACAAAGAGTTTTCTCTTTAGGGTAGGTAGGAGGAACATGTGCAGAACTGAGGAGAGGAACATGATATCATAGAACAGGTAGAATAAGAGTCGCCAAGTGTTTTGCACTTGTTAAAGAAACAGCTCACTTGAGTAAAGGGACTTGTGTCCCACATACACTTAAATCTATTACTAGTATACTAATTAGTGTGAAACTAATGACATCTGCGTGAATGTTTACATGCCTCTCAAGACGGTTCTTGCCTTTGGTTAAAAACCATAACAGCATGTGAGGTGACTTTTGGTGGGTTTTTTTTTTTCTTTTCAAAATCTGTGATCTGTAGGGAAGCTGCATTTATAGCATCATCTTTTTCACCATACAGGAAAAATGGTCATAAAACTTCAGAGGTCTCTGCAGTTCTGTGGTAAGCTCAAGGGAATCAAAAGACAACTGAGCCTGGAAGATGCAATCCAATCATTTGAGAACCTGCCTAGAGAATTAACTGGCAGCAGGCAGCTCAGTCAGGCATCAAACCTAGGCACTTAACTAGAAATTTAATCTCCTTCATAAATAGGCTGTGGAGAATAGAGGCTTTCACAAGGAGCTCCAGAGGTAGATATTAGTTCAAAACCCTCTTTGGGAGGGACCTTCCTTTTACCACTACCTCCTTAAACAGCTGAGGGAGTCTGACTTCCAAGTTTGCCTGCCAGAAGTTGTGGGGTTTTTTTTGTTTGTTTGTTTTGTGCTTATATCTACTATGTAATGGCAAAATAAGCCAACACAGATTCCAAACTGACCACAAAGCAGTTAATGATGGGAAAAAACCCAACTGCCCAGAAGCTGTAATGCGTTCTGCATCTTGCAAGGTAGATATCAGAAGTGGTAACAGCACTTGGTGAAAAACAATGTACCAGAGGGGAGAGGTATTTAGGGTGATAAGGATCATGGTCTGTGAGGATTCTGTTGGTGTGAGGCTATTGAGAGTTATTTGTTTGCTACAGAAAAGGATTTGGGAGGGGAGGAGGTAACACTGGTGGAAAATGGAGTTAAAAAGAAATGAGTTCGGCCTTCTTGCCAAGGAAGGTTTTGTAAGTCTTATGAGAAGAAAATTTATTTCAGTCTTTGATAACTTGTGGGTTGATTAAGCCAGCTCCTGAGTAATGTTTATATTGTATTTAGTGCATCTTCAGGTATGCTGAATTCCAGAGTCGTTTGCAAACTGAAATTAAATAAGCTACTTTAACATTTAGGTGAGTGCAATTAATTTCTAAATCAACACATTCTAGTCAAGGATTAACTGTTTATTGAAGAACTATTTACACCTCTGAATATATTCTTCTTCTTAAAGTACGGGCAGAAAAAGGAAATCCGTAAAGGTTCTTCGTATCTACAGATGGGGAAAGTCAGAACTATTCATCCTATACGTGCATATGCATTATCTTAAAAATATCCAAAATAATCATGCATTACAAATACATTCAGATATCGAAAATGTTGAAACTATTTAAGTGATCTCATCCGAAAACACAGAAGCATATAAAAATGCAAACAATCAAATTGAGTCTTCATGTTTCAGTGATCAAATTGAGCAAAAGGTAATCTGTTCACAATGATGTAATGCTGTAACTTTAGTGCAGAGGCTACCAGACAAGACTAGACAAAGCAAATTTTAAAAATACCATTCTCATTAAGCTAGTCCCTCGGTGCCAGTCGTTGGTGGTGTCTTGGCCATGCTCTTGACTTTTTAACATCAAGAGAGGTATTCCTAATGGCTGTGGCTGAGAGCTTTAAGCCCAGCTCTGCTCGTAATCAGCTAACACCTGTTGTGGTGAAAAGCTATTTCAGTTGTACAGTCCCAGGATTAGCTTTATAGACCGAAATAAACCCTTGTCGTACACTTGAGTGAATAGCTTCAGACTTTGGAAAAAAGTATGCTGAATGTGTGGTCTTAACCCACTGAAATATATATGGGATATTAAAGCGATAGTGGAAAAGGGCACAGTGCAGTTGATGTCTCAGTGCAGGAAAGTAAATCTCTTCCTCTGTCACTTTAATACATTTATGATTACTGTCTGTGTCTCTGATTTACCTAAATGACAGTCAGATACAGTCCACTTAAATATAGCATTCAAATGATGATACTTTGAAGAGACCTTAAAAAAACAGAAATGATCAAATGCTGGACTATAAAACATAACCATGGCACAACAGCTCATTAAAAATGATAAAAGGTCTCATAGGAGAACTTCAGCTAATACATGTCATATGGATTCAAGCATTGCATATATTTTTTTTTGTTTTCTTGCTGTTTTTTGCAGTGCAAAGGTCCTGGTTTACTATTGAAAGGTGCAATGTAGAACTTATTTTACATACTGTTAGAAAATATTTAAGACCTAACCAGATTTAACACCTTTTTTCCTATGCAAGACTGAAAGAGAAACAATAACACTGGGCTTGGAATAATGCATGACATATAATTCACCCTAAGTGTAGAATATGTCCTATGGAGTTTTCAATGGAAACAAAAATTATCCATTTCTTGATAGTTTTGCTCCAAGAGCAGTTAAGAGTCTGTAACTCCAAAGTCTTGCACATGGGTTTCCCTTTTAAAAAATTGTCAGATCATATGGAAAAAAGATGTGGTCAGTTGCCAAGCTAAAATTACTATAAGCTTGACAGGAAAAAGCACCAGAAATCTTAAATACAGTTGCTTTCATGTTGGCATATGCATACTTGGAATTTGTGGCATTAGTTGATAAAGTTTTTGCTTGTCTAGGATAGATTTGAGTGCTTAGTGAAGCTATAAAATTAAACAGGACAGATTTTGACAACTGTGAAAATTTATCAATAAGGCCCTTGTTTTTTTTTTTTTACTGTCCAAGCAGCTCTCGTCATCTTGAGGTGAGATGCACAGTAGACTACCTCTCACCAGGAGAATTCCCTGTGTTTAGATCTCTCCAAAAAACAAAACCAGAAAAACAACAAGCAGCCAAAACCCACGGGAAACTAATATCCATTAGCTAATCCATGCTAGGAAGCATCTTTGCATCTGAATTGCAGAGTACGTATACTTCTGTCTCTCCCATTCTTCCTGCTAATTGCTGCATGTCTCCTGTGCTAAAATATTTATGGAAACCTTACATTCTCAAGCTATGAAAATATTATCATTTGCTTATTTATTTTGTTGGTGCCTCTCTCTAAGGATATAACAGGAGTTATCTAGAGTCAAGTCTTACTGTAACCTTTTCTGTATTTCTGTATTGGGCTTTAGAAAACACAAAAGAGTTCATGGCTACCAAAAAGTGACTGGGAAGCAGACAGCTTGTCATTCCTTGTGCTTAAGAAAAGCCTGTTGTTTACAGGAATGAATAGTTTGTAGATGTGCTGCCTTGAACAGATGCGCAATTTTTTTTTTCAGATTAGTAGGTTTTATCTAGCTAATGACACATGCAATCAAATATCATTTATCTTGTGTAATACTTATAAAGGTGAGGTGTATATATAGGTGCTCAGATCACTACCCTGGCTAGTGGTGTAAATTCCAAAATTGTTATTTGGGGGTGTTGTCTCTAATGTCAGTAGTTTGAGATGACAGAAGTTGCAATGAGCAGATGATCTTAAAAACATTTGCTTCAGCATCCTAACTGTTTATACCCAAATTAACCACTCATTCATCAGAACTATACTTGGTCATTATGCTTTATATCAATGATTGAATCAGATTGTGCTGTTGGACTCATTAACGTAATCCCTCACATAATAGCAGTGAATATACCAGGTGTGAACACTATGTTTTGTTGCTACCTTTTCCAACTAGCTGTCCAAAATGTGTTTTTGTTTTTGTGTAAGGGTATGTTTGAATTTTGTATCTTACGTCAGGAAGGCACGTCTTAAAGTGATATTCTCAGAGTAGTGGAAAACATAGTGCATTGGCACATAAGTGGGTGGTGTTTCCATCTAAGATGTTCTGTGAGGAAACTGGTAAAAGTCGTGAGTTAGTATAAAACCCCTCAAAATGCTGTGTGTTCTTTAAGTGTAGGATGAATTACATGGGTATTTATATGTTTCGATTTGAAGGCAATATTTTTATTCAATTACGTAATATATAACTAAAGCTTTTTGTGCGTAGTGCCGTCATGGGAATAAAAGGGAAATCTTTGGCTTAGCATTAAACTGAGGACATGGTGTGTCTAAAACTAAAATTACTAGTTCCAATCTTTATTTAGTGTTCCATGATTTGAAGCATCGTTTTTTGGGGAGTGCACTGACAGTTTCATCTATGAAAGTACAGAGTATATGCTTTTAAACACAAACTATTGATTTAAATATAGATAAAAAGAGACTAGATTTAGGTAATATAGTATTCTCAAAAAAAATGGATTGTTGTGGTAAGAACAAGAACTCTTCAATTGAGGAATTTAGCTTTTGGTGAATTGATCTGAAGAGATATGTGTTCGCTAGTGACACTGGTTACTGGTGATGGTAACATCAGGTCTTTTTAAAATGTATTTTTAAATATTTGGGATGGACATATACATCACAATTGGTATGCGTGCTAGATTTGAACAGGGAATCTATTTGCTTTGTTTCAATAAATCAAAGATTTTTGCATGTTCATACTCCAAGAAGAACTGCAGAAGATGGTTTTTTTTGACTGGTTTGTTTTGTTGCCAAGCCATGGTTCTGCTGTTGCTTGTTACTAGAAATCTAGCTCATTCCCTTACCTTCTTGGTAGACTTTTCAATTCATCATGAAAATGGCATCGTATTGGAAACTGCCTAATCACAAATAAACTGTATTTTGCTTTATGACATTATAGCATGATAGAAGTTCTGTTTAAAATGATACCATCCGAAAACCAGAACATTATTTAGGATGAGTCTCATTTCAACCAGAAGCTGCCAGTACTACTAAATATCATCTATGTCCCAGCTCCATTACTAGAAGTGAAGCTGTTTTGAATAAAGTGCTCAGAGGAACTCAATTGATTTTTTTCAATAGGTTATAAAATCTCAGGAACTTCTGAAAGACTCTAACTTATCCTGTTCTGCCTATGCATGTGCAGTAAGAGAGCTGTCACTTGTGCAGTGCTTCTCTCAAGTGTAGGGTTTTGCAGATGGCCACCACTACTGCTGAGAAATTGCAAGTTTAGTAATATCAGCAAGGATATATAAGGTTTGGCACTCATAAAGATGAAGAGATTATAAAAATTGGCATGCGTGCTGGTGTATTTGTGTGGAATACAATTGTGGGGAATAGCCTGGTCCTGTTCAGGATAGTTCGTTTAAGAAGCAGCTTGTCGTAGCAAAGAGAAGAAAATTTTGGTGTTCAGTGCCCTTATCTCTGGCAGACCTTGTACTTCTATGTATGTGTATGTATAAGATCTTAGGCGAATTACATCTGTACATGAGCGTCCTTTAACTTTATGCACCTACCTGAAGTTTCTACATAAGAGTTTAGCACTTTAAGGCTATCTTAAGCAGTCGGTGAAGAAAGTCATAGCATGATTTAGGTTGGAAGGAGCCTCTGGAGGTCATGTTGTCCAGCTTCGAGAGGTTTAACTTACCTTATTCAAGGCCTTGTTCTACCTAATTTTTAAGTAAGTGTCTCCAGGAATGTGGATTACACAAGCTCTTTAACAGTCTGTTGCAGTGCTGGACTACCTTCATCGTGAAAATTTTCCTGTGTTCCAAATTGTATCTGTTGCTGCTGATTTTCCCACTGCAACCTCTAAGAACAGTGTGGATTACTCTCCTCTGGACTTTCCCATTGGTAGTGGAAAGCTAAGTTTGAACTCTTCTAATGCTGAACAGAAGCGGCTCCCTCAGCCTCTTTTCATATGTTGTGTGTTCCAAACCCCCTGGATCTGTGTGGTCCTGTGCTGGACTTGGCCCAGTGTGTCTGTCTTCTACTAGTGAGCCCAAAGCTTGAACAGAAAGGGAAGAATCATTTCCCATAACCTGCTGGCTATATCTTGGCTAATACAGCCCATATGCAGCTGGTGGTTGTCCCATAAAAGCAGACCTGCTGACTCGTGATCAACTTGCTCAGCAACCCCCGGCCTGTTTTCTGCACAGCTGTTTTCTGTCCATTTGGCACCTAGCCTGCATTGGTGCATAGGGTTATTGCTTCCCAGGTGCAAGACTTTGCTTTGGTCTTTGAGCTTTCTGCCAGCATGTTTTTCAAGCCTGCGAAGGTCCTTTGAATGATGAACCTACCCTCTAGTTTATCAACTGCTTCCTCCTTTTAATTTCATTTATGAACTTAAAATGTGCTTCATGGACATCATTAATGAAAATGTGTAAGAGCCTTGGCAGCAGAATTGGGAAAATCATGTACGGCTGTTCACAGAACAAGACAGAGAGGTACTGAGTGCCTTGGCCTTTTCCATGTCCTTCCATATTGCTAGGTGCCTGCCTCATTGAACAACAGGCCCCTGTTTTCCTTAATGTGCGCTCTCTTTTTCTTCTCCTGTACAAACTATTATTGATGTCTTTCACTGCTCTAATTAATTTCAATAGCAACTGGCTCTGCTGATTCTACTCCTGTGTGCTTAGGTAGGGTCTTTAAATCACTTGTGGGTAGCCTTGCAAGTACACCTGTGTGTGCTTCCTTCTGGCATTCAGGCTTGGTGAGCAGTTCCTTGTTCATCCCTTTGGGCCTTCTGCCCCAAGTTCTCAGCTTTGTGCATGCTGGAATGGACCATTCTTGTGCTTTTAAGAGGAGTTTCTTGGAAGATCAACCAACTCTCCTGGGTCCCATTGCCTTTGAGGGCAGTCTTACTCTGGGATCCTGCCAAGCATATCCCTCATCAAGCCAGAAGTTGTTCTTCTGAAGTCTGTAATTGTGTTCATCTTCATCACTTCTCACAGGATCTCAGACTCCACCATCTCAAAGCCTCTGCAGCCAAGGCTGACACTGACTTTTATATCTGCAATGATTTCTTTTCCCATCTGTGATGGGCAGGGCCAGCAGAGTGCATCCCCCAGGCAACACTAGTGCTTTAAAAAAAACAAAACATGAAACAAGTTTGTATAGATCATCTCTGACAGGTATTTGTATGACTAGTTCTTTGAAACTTGGGGTGTTTGACATTTTGAGACCTTTTGGGCTGCTTCTTCCAATGCGTCACATAAAAGAGGAAATATTAGCACAAAAATTTATCGTAGATTAAGATTTTTTCCTTTATCAGCTTTACACATGGAAAGATTAATTCTTAACCCAGATTAGTGTACTTGCTGATAAGCTGAATAAAAGATTTTTTCCTTCAAATTTATTTTTATAGAGACATTTTTCAAAACTCTTTTGCTTCTCTCTGGGCTTAGCTTTAATTACTTTAATCTTTTAGACCATAAACTAGACTCCATATGAGCAGAGGTGTCATTAACATTGCCTGGTATAGAAAAACAGTTTTGATCCATATGAATGCATGAAGATCAACAGATAAATATATGCTTGGACATATGAAGTATGACTAATTATAAACAGATATTAATCCATGTAGATAGCTTTGAAATCATAATTATATGTGGATTTTTGGAAGTGTAAGCAACAAGACTGCTGAACTACGTTAACTGACATTGGTAATAAAAAGAAATTAAGGAGGATTTTTTTCATTCTTTTTGAATCTCTTTTAGAGGTTATTTTAAAAATATATTATAAAATACCTGAGTGAATCTAATCTCAAGGCTGCTCTCTGGAGGTGATGACAGGACAAAGGAGCAGAGTAACCCTCAGGTGTCTCACGTCAGTGCCTTGAAGTGAGTCACTGTACCAGGTCCAGGCAATTTGGCTGATATGTACATAGTTTGGTTTAGTGGTGGATTAATAGCTAAATTCCTGGGAATTTTGCAGCTTGTTGCAATTGAAGGTGCTTAAAGTTCAAGTCTAGCCTCAACCAGAGCTCTGTCACAGCCATCGCAGTAGGTGGCCAGGCCACGGATAGTTTTATCATTGCACAAACCTCCATGATAAATGAATAGACTGACTTAAAACGTAGATTTGTAATGGGGAAAAAAAAACCCTTGCGTTTAGAAGCGTAAATAACAAGGATCATCCTTAGATCTTTCGGTTTTAGATCAGCAGATCTAAATGGCCCTTGTACTCTATTCCTGGCTGGGATGCCCCTGAAAATTTTCATAGGACATCCTACCTTTCTGTGAATAGCAACTGACATCATGCAGAGCAATTGCTCTTAACCTATGCTTTCTTTAAGTCATGATTGACTATGATAGCCTTATTCATCTACCCTTTAAAGACCTGCTTTTTGTAGTTTGTCAACTAGCTGTCATATAGTATTGCAGGGCACTAACACCCCTGTGTCCCATCTTTCCCGAGTTTCTTTGGTAAACTTGTTTTATTTTGATATTGAATATATTACATCCCTGCTTTTAAGCTTCAGATCATTCTCCATCTCCTTTGTTTCCTTAAAACCAAGCATTATATACATGATTGCATGCATACATGCACACATATGTAATATATTTGTAATATGTATATACCCGGACATATAATTACTGTGTTTGCACATGTGTGAAATAGCAATTGGCACTAGCTTTGAGATTCTTCTTAGCTTGTTATAAATTTTGTATGGAATTTGTAATTTATGCAACCGTTCTTTACCCTATCTTTCTTAACTCTTAAGAGTTCCTATTCCTCTTAACAGATGAATAGGAGGTATCAGGGAATGCCTAGGTTAAATTCTGAATAATGCTGAGATTGAGTAATTGTACTTGAGAGTCAGCCTAGCTCTGGAGCTGGATCTCACTTGCAATGCGCACACATCACAGGGTATTATTTGCAGCTTTGTTTTACGATAACAGGGAAATTACATAACTATAATATATTATCCAGCAATTTACTATTTTGTTACTAAGACTGAGATCCCTATTGTTTCTTTCCAATATCATCTAGGGAGGGTATTTTGAGTGAAGTATGCTGCTTTTATGTATTATTTTACTAATATTTCTTTTTTTCCACTATGAAATAATAAAGGCAGAAGATAAGAAGAGATTTTCTTGTAGGAAAATTGTGAGGAAGTGTTGGAGTAATGAGTTTGTCCATGTGAAAACATTCCATTTTGTGCAGAAAAAGTTGCATAACTTCTCATCCCATCTCATTTTCCTATTTTTCTTTTCCTTATTTTATTGTTTTCCCTAAAACATGAACAAAGATGACTTGTGAAGATTCTCAGTAATGTGTTTTTGTTCTAAATTATTTCTTGACTGCCTTTAGTACATAACATTTGCAATATGTTGACAAAACTTGCATAATCTTAATTTAATTTCTATTGTTTCCAGATGTCTTTTTCCAAACTATGGTCTCATTATTAAGTCTGCATTTAGCTTCAGGTGGAACTATAAAGCTTTGAGGTTGACAAAAATGTTTATTATCTGGAATCTGTAGATGTTTTGGGTGGGAAATTCAAGAACACTTAGTAGTTACTAATACATGTTCTGCAATTATTCTTCAAAACACATAAGCATAAATATTTGTGCCATTTCTATATTCACATATTTTATATCTATTCTGTTTTAAACATTATGAACATATCCATGTTTTGATCATTTTTAACATGGCAATGAAAATTTAACATTTGACATATGACATAAGATGGAGCTCAGTACTATCTCTGCAAGTGTGTGTTACCTGAAAAATAGACCCGATTCTCACTGTTGTATGCAGCTGCTGTGCTTGTTTATAGCAAGAGAGTTGTTAAAGGATGTCTGTTGTTTTTTCATGATCATTCAGCAGGTTTATCTTTTTTTTATAAATATCCTTAAAAGCAGGATTCTTATAGAGAGCAAGTAGAACCTTATTTAATATCTTGGGTTTCACTCCCCTGCCTCTTTTCCACCCTCTGTCTTTGTTTCCCTTCCCTCCTGTCAGGGCTTTATGGATATCAGGATAGTGTGTATAGGGGGAGGTGTAAAAGTGAGGATTTCTGGAGCTGCTGATTCTCTCACCTCTGGCAGAGCTGGAGGAAGCTGGCACAGACCCTTTGCTCTATGCCCAACTTGTGCCGGTCAATAAAACAAACCGGAGGGATGGGGAAAAAGTGTTCTGCTGCTGGGCTGCAATTGGACCTGAAAATGAGCCCCTCCAGCACCATTGATTGATCAAGCACTTGAGCTGTTGTTTTTCTCTTGGCAGATGTTGTACTCGTTTGACAAATAAGTATTAGTATCCAGGACCATGTAGCATCTTTTTGAGAGGAGCTCGAGGGAGAATAAAGTAATATGATGAAATATCAGTAAGAGAAAAGAGGAGGAAAAGAGGGTAATCTCTCACAAAAGAGGTTACCTTTTATAAGTAAAAATATGCATCATTCAAATGTTCAGCCAAACAATCCTTTAGGATAGCTTTTTAGTAGCCAAACAAAGTGGATTGCTGAAAATTAAAGTCAGAAACATGGGTCCTCTCTTAGGAATGTTCTGTTTGCCTGCTGCAGCAGAATATTTGTTTCTAGACCAAAGAAAATAAGGTAGCAGATTGAACTTCCCATAGTAAGAAAGGTGAGAAGAAAGATGAGCTCTCAGAACTGTGATTCAGATAAGTTACTGGCAATATTTAATTTGAAAAATGATACTTGGTGGTATACAGAATGTATAATGTTTGAATGGCAATTCCCTGATATTTGCAACTGTCGAGTACAAACAAGATGGGCAAATGTTTGGGAACTTGTTAGTGCAATAGTGAGTAGAGGTTATCGGTGAGTGTGCAGAGATATCAAGAATGTTGGTCACAATAGGGAGGATTAGTTGCTGTTGGAGTGTTTGGTTGAACATACATTCCTACTGCTTCCATTTCTGCTTCATTTGCTGTCGCTTCTCTTCCCTCTGCTGTTTTGCTTGCAGAAATACTCTTTTAGCATTTCTATTTCTGCTTCCTTTCTGCCAAAAAATAACGGAATAGGCATGACAGAAATTTGCCAGGCATCTCTCTGAAACCACCAGCAAGGCGTATTTTTTAATGCAATAGGGGATCTCTGGGAGGAAAGAATAAGGCCATTGAAACACTTCCTTTATTTTTCCCCCAACAAAAATCTATGGACAGATTTTATTATTATATATATATATGTAATTTTTTTTTATTTATTTCAGAAAGACTGCATCACAAGGTGCTAATAAAATAGCAAGGAAGTTTTACTGCTGTCTCCCTCTTCTAACTTAACAGAATTAATGGCATTGGTGTCTGAAACCATGCTGGAAAGAATCTAGGCTATCTATACATTAAGTGGTATCAAAGTTATGCCTTTTCTAAAAATCCGTGATTGAAGACTGGCATCAATTTAAGTGCATCTAAGCAAGTCATAACTACTGTGTTTATAGAGAAGCTTTTTACTGGTTATTCTCTATTCCCTGTAGGTTATCCTGCAGATCTAAAAGTCTTCCTATTATCCTTAAGTCATAACAAATCTAACTTGATTGATATTCTTGATATATATTTAGCAATTTCAGCCTGTTTTAATACAGAGGTGCTGTTAACACAGAAGACTGGAACACCTGACAAATAAGGACAGGCTGAGAGGTTTTGTTATGCTTTGGAGGAGGAGCACTAAGGCAGGGGTTTTACTGCTGCCTGCAGCTATCTAATAGGAAGGTGTAGAGAAGGGGAGGGCAGAGTTGAGGTGCTCAAGTTGAGAGAAGCAATAGACACAAGGTGGAGCACCAGAGATTCTGAGTCTTAAGAACAATTATTTTAATTGCTGTAGACAGCAATGCATTCCCTGTCAGATGTGCAAGAAGATTCAGGCTTCCCTTATTTTTCTTGCTTATAGATATTCATCAGTTACAAGTTCTAGTCTAAGGTTCTCTTCTTTCTCTTCTCGCTCCCTTAAGGAAATATGTATAGTTCAGGTGAAATGTCAAAGCAATAAAGCACAGTATCAATTTGTTTATTCCTTTTCATGCCAGTAGCCATGCTAATTTGTGCAGTTTTGTTTATCATCTCTCTTCTGTGTGCACCATGTGGTACATAGACAGAGCTGCAATATTTGAGAAGGAAACAGTAGTTTTGGTGCCCATCTTTTAAACTAAAAAAATTAGTCTGTACAGTTTTGAATTCATCGAATATCAAATAGGTACAATGACCATGCTTTTGACTTTCAGAATATGGAATATGGAAATGGAATTTATGCTTGAGACATGGTTAAAAACTTTCACTTTTACTTTTTCATCTAAAATTAAAACTTTTTTTTTCCCCCCCTTTTTTTCCCTCCTGCTCTCCAGTGTTTACTCTCGCAGCCAAAGTTCTGGGCCATTCAGACTTCAGCCTTGCTTCTTCGGACTAAGCTTGAGAAGGGAAGTACTCGCCGAATGGAGCGGGCAATGAAGCAAACTCAGGTAAGGCTTCTGAGCTGCCTAAATCTACTTTGGATATCTGTGTTGCTCCCTATGTATATTGAATGGAGCCAGGTGGGAGAATGCTAAGCTACTTCTCTTTTCTATGAATAGTACAATGAGCCTAGTTTTTAAATTATGCCTCTAAGCTGGATGCATGTACTACAAATCCTTTTATTTTTGCTCACCATCAGATAAACTCTTAATGTTTGAGTAATAAATAGTCCCTTTCTTTCAGAAGAGTATAAAAGATTTGGAAGATTGAAATTATAATATGTTTTCTAACTTAGAGTTTCTGCCTTCTGAAATATATGAGGAGTTATTTACATAAGAATTCATGAATGTAAAGCTACTACAGTTATTTCTTTAAAGGAATTAAAGCGACTATAGGAAAATTGAGACTTGCACGCAGTCATTGGTACTGTGCAAACAGAAAAGCACCTTTATGAATACATTTGTACTTTTTGATTTACTTTTTTGACGTGGCACCTAGTGATTGGTATTTTTATTGCAGGTTTGAGGTAGTGACTAAGTAATCTTGCTCCAAATGTAAATAACACACATTTTCAAAATCTAAATGAGAAATTTTTAAAATTCAGAAATTTATCAGCTCATGGGATTTAGTTATGAAATTCTTTAATAGGTTTAAAAAAAGAATGTGAACTTTATAAGGATTGTTTCTTCACATTAGAGTTTTATTAGTCCTCTTTATTCCTGTTGATTTGTCTTGTCACATAAAGAGCAGGCATTTCTATGTGTCTGTCAGGCAACACTCCTGATGCCTAAATAGGATGAGGAACATATAATTACCCAGCAATTATTCGTTTTGTTTCCTGAATATACTGATGTTTCATCTAAAATCGTTATTTATAAATGGATCTTGCAAGGAATGCAACATGAATTTGCTGCCACACTTTTCTCCTGCTGCATGAGGAGCACACGGAGTTGCTGTAGTGGAATTTCCTAGGGTCATTAGGACTGTCAGAGAAGCCCAGATTCCCAGACTGGGAGAAGATGTAGCATCTGAAGGCATTTGGGAAGCGATTTCAGGGCCTCTTAACCACTAAGCCACAAAGCAATTGGAGTGTTGCCCACGTTTTTGTCCATCTTGGTAAACCTGAGTATTAGAAACTGTCATAGTGTGCAATTTGATAATGTCATGATGGAAATCTCATCAAGGGCTGAATGTTGTTAAGGTACAGTATGTGAATTGACATGTGTTGCAATTGCTAGAGTGTTGCAGAGTTTCATATGAGCTCTGGATATTAGAGAAAAGAGACTGAATAGCGTGTACTGGGCCATTTTGGGAGATGATCTCACAGCAGGCATTGAAGCTGTGATTTTTAAATATTATTTTTTGTTTTAGTATTTTTTTAATCAAGGCATTTGAATAGAATGACATTTATAGTGATTTGATACAGTATCAAGCTCAATTTCCAAAAATAGTTAGAAGTTGTTTAAGGATTGATCAGTGCTAAACTAAATCAAATAACTTGAATAACTTTCCATTTAAGGTTTTTATTTCTGAACTCAGACCAAAATTTTTAACCAGAAAACCGTGGTTTCTAACAGTTCTAAGTGTTCTTAAGGAATCAGAATCGGGAAACATATACTGAATGTCCTCTGTTATTTGCATTTGCACAAGGTCCTTCTGACATCTTCATAAAGATGCTCAAGTTTGTGCCCAGAGTTATTTTTTACAATTTTTTATGATACCATATTTTATTCGTTTTAATTGGTGTGGCAAGTTTTGGTAGTAAAGTGTGAGAAAGGGCAAGTTTACTTCAGCCTGGAAGATAAGAAAAGAGGTAGGTATAATGTGGTTGGATTCTCCTCATTCTTTACAATATCTGTCTTTAAAGTAACTGAGAGTGTTTGCAAGACAACTTGAACATGAGTTGATAAAGACAAATCTTCTAAGTCATATATTTCAGGGTTGTCTATGAGCATGCTTAGACCAGTGTAGACTCCAGCCTATTATGCTGGGACTCTGCTTTTTTATCGTAATTCCCCTTCCTTTCCCCATTTCCACTCATATCTGCTACTGTTTTGTTTGCACTGGATTTGAAAATCCTTCTAAACAACTGAAACACCTTTTTAGGCGGCTTTTTTTAGGCAAGCATCTACTGCCTTTCTGTTTAGGGCAAGCCAGGCTACACTTGCTTCGTGTTTTTTTTGTTTTTTTGTTTGTTTGCTCATGTTTTTTTGTTTTTTTTTTGTGTTTTTGTTTGTTTTTTTTTTGTCAAAGAAATCACTTTTGGAATGCTTGTTTTGTGGGCCTCACTTTGTTTAGCTTATTTTAGTTATTTCAAAATAGTTACACTATTGTAAGTACATTGTTTGAGTTTAGCTGTCATGTTCCAAGCATTGGATAGATTCCTAGTTTATGTTGAAAAGCTTTTATGAAATGATATTGTAAAGATTTTTTTAATTAGAAAGCTTCAAAAGGAATTTGGATAATCATCTGCAAAACCTTTCTGATTACTTAAAAATATGAACTAAAAAAATCATTCGGGGTGCTGTGGAATGTGTTTTAGTTAATAGCTAACTGGAAGTGAGGAGGATAAATTTTTCTTAGCATTTTCTGGAGGCTACTGGTTGTCTCCATACTGTTTTTGTCTAAATGAAAATTGGATATGCAAAAATAAGAAACAGCACTTGGCCTAAAACAGGGTTCTTTTATATTGCACTAGACTATTTAATAGTGACCAGTATGCCATACATTGAGGTTTAGATCAAGAACTGTTGAACAAAATCTGTTTCCGGATACTACATGATTTTTAAGACCTTTTTTATTCTTTTCCCCTTTCCAAATGAATGTAGATAGGGAAGTCTGACGCGCTAGGTGGGAGACAAGCGGAGGAAGCAGGTGTTACTGGCTAATTGCGTGGAAAGCTATTTATCAACCTGCAGTTGCTTTATCAGTTTGGGGATCTTCAGCTATATTCTGTGGAAAAAAAGTACGTCAGCAATTCAGAAATGCTCCCAGCAGAGGATGCCGGGGTAGGGCTGAGAGGGTGGCTGTTGCTGGCAGCCCAGCCCAGGTGCCGCGGCCTGGGGGCCGGTTGCGCCAGTAGCCGCCTAAGGCCTGGTCCCCAGCTGCTCGTTGCAGTCACTTTACTGGGACTTAATCCAGGCGGTTACACTGGCTACCTTTGTGTTTAGAGCGTTTGTCAGCTTGTTTTATCCCCCTTCTCTCCTAGTATTTTCTCCCACTGGCTGCACCTGGTGATAACGGGCCTCTGAGCCAGTCGCTGGATTTTCCTGCATGCACAGTACAATGTACGCTGTATTTCATATGGTGCTAGCTCACGTGCTTTTCTTGGCAACGCAGGAATTTCTCTGTTAGTGGGAGGGAAATGTGTCTTGAGAGGGTGTTTTAATAAGAGCTTAGGAGATCTGGGAGCAGACTGGCAATATTATAGGCTAAGCAATATGTCTGAGAAAGAAAGGCCATGTGAGCGTTTTATATCCCTAGTCATAGGCAGATGTATGTGGTTGGGAATTGTGTGTCAACTGCTCTCCAATTTTCACTTAAATAGTACTTTAGAGTGTCATTTTCTCCAGTGACTTCCATTTTTTTGTGTGTGAAAAATTCTCATTTGTTGGTTTAAAATTTTCCTGCTTGAGGCATTCTGTAGAGGTTCTTGGTAGCTGGTAGTCCTTCAGACCTGAAGAGTTCAGTGTGCATTTATGAAGAGAAGAGCCTGGTGTAGATCTACACAGCTGGCATCTTGTGTGCTGCAAGGCCTCACCTGTGCTAATGCACCTTTGCTCTTTCGTTATCCTCATGACGATGGTCTCTAAATAGCTGTGCAGTGGGCTAGGAGCCTACCTCTGTCGTTCTTATACCTTAAGAGTACATTAAATAAGAATTTAATAGTTGCTTTGAAAGTGTGTATTGAATGAGAGAGAGGATGACGGAGGGGAAAAAAGATTCACCTAGAAATTTGGCTCTGAGATGCCTTACATGAATTCGGAAAATTTTATTGGAAAGTTTCTGGGATCTGGGGTGCAGAGTGAGATTTAAATTGTTGCTTTCAGAAGCATAGTAAATAGAAGAAGCACTTTCCCTTTTAACCTGTAGAGATTTTTCCGTTGATAGTCTCATAGTTCTCAGCTATTATTAATTGCATGTATTGTTAGAACACGTTCCAAGAAGCTTTTAAAAAGAGGGGAAAAGCTGGGGATCTCAAAATCTTTATTGATGAGTTCCATACAAAATCCTGAGGTCTCCAGAACCCTTGAAATAAACCTGATTCAGAAATAAGTCACAGGAGAGAGTGACTTTTTGGTGATGGTTAATGATTTCTGTCTCACGATACACATTTCCAGGAATTATTTCATTTTACTTAAGCACCCAGAAGACACAATACACAAGATGTTTCTTGACACAAGTGATTCTGGTGATACATAGAGCTCATTAACACACTTCAAAATAATTAAGATGGTGCTTGGCACCATCTGTTTCTCTTCCAGCAAGTGATTATGGCTTTTGCACACAAAAAAAGATCCATTCTGCCAAGGATTCTTCAAGAATAACTGTTTTCTTACTGCTTAGGAAAAAGAGATTATTGAATAGCATGGTCTTCCAGGTACTACTTTTTGCTTAGGAATTTTCTACTGCCCGGTTGTATTTGCCAATTTGGATCAGGGTTGTTAGGCAGTCTTCAGAGAAGAATGTAGCCATTCTTTATGGCTACACTTTGTTCATATTTTCTTAGCTAGTACTTTAAAAGTACAAGCCTCTCTGGTCTTTTGAGAATTATGTTAAATATTAGAGTTGTTACACTCCTAGTGTAATACGCTTTCTAAAAAGCAGCCAAAAATAAGCCTCGTGTTTTCCAATTGTTGCCATTTGAATCTTGGCTCTAAAGGTTTTTACCTTCCTCCCTCTTCAGTAGTGTCCTGAGAATTAGAATGGGGGTAGTGGGAATCACAGTGTCAGATAGGAAAATCCTTAAGCTACATTGAATAGCAATATTACACTTTTTTTGTACAGACAAAATGATGACAGGTAACTACAAAGAAAAATATGAATGTCCGCAGATTCCATAACGTAACGTGCATATCTTGCTCTCAGCTTTGTACTAAAAAAAAACAAACACTGAAGGATTAACTTGTACAGAACTAAGCAATTAAAATAATCAAGTTCCATGTTCCATACATAGTCAGACCAGATGCAAGGCATGAGGCAAATCCCTGCAAATCTATCATATCTAGACGTATGTATTCCCAGGTGAGCTTAAAAAATACATAGTCTAAAATTGCCCAGTATTGGTAGATTAAATTTATTGAGCCGTACTGTCCATTGTATATGCCAAGTTTTTTAAAAAC
>NW_010580269.1:205586-224561 GCF_000705375.1 Tinamus guttatus
CCTATGTTGTAATTAAACATAAAAGTAACAGTAACAGCTTTCACTCCTTATTTCTCTCTCTGTCATTCTCCTGATATTTCTCCTTAGTAAAGAATAGAAAGCAAAACTTGGTGCAAAATAATTAAAAAGAAGTTTTAAAATAAATAGCTGACAGAATAAACAGTTTCTTTTGGAGGAGAAATAGAAAATTCAAGTAGCCCTACCTCTCTGATAAGGGTAATGTACATTTGTGCTCAGTAAGTGGATTTGTCCTGAGGCTTCAGTCATTGAGAGTGTGTAATATTGAAATCCACATCCTAAATACTGGCAGTAAATAACTTCAGACTCATTATTTGTCCAGGACAGGAAGCTTATTATTTTGAGTCAGTTATGCCCTTGTGTGATTAGCTACCTTCTTTGTTTTACCAAACCACTTTAGGTGAGTATTTGACTGCAACAAAAATGGCAGTAATTTAGGAGATGCTCTAGATAGCCTGGTATACTGTTTGGCTCTTAAACTTAATTTGCTTAAAATAGAAAGGAAATATTACATCAGACACTTAAGAATCCAGTTATCTTCTACTTACGACCTTGACCTTTTTTGTGTTAATTTTGAGAACTAAATGCTTTAGATTTAATTTGGGATTGTTGGACTCATTTCCTCTGGTTTGCTTTCCTCCCCACCCAGTTGTAAGCACTATTATAAAGAAACTCAAGCTTTTTTCTGACAACAGAAGCTAATGTTTGTTTCTTAATTAGTTGGGTATGTTGCTTTTCAAGTGATAAATACCTGTAGGGATGTGTGGCCTGATGTAACAGATATATTTATGGTAAGAATCTACTACTTAGATTATTTATTTTTTTAAAGACAGGTAGTTGGCACTCCTAAACTCCTGCACGCTATCTGGCCTGAACATACATGTTCATGGTTCCAGCATCCTGCTTGATAACTTTGGCTCCAGCTTACTTCTCTGCAGAGCTGTCAATACCTGCCTATATTGTAAAGGTTTGTCACACAATCTGGAGCCAGGGAAAAGCAAGAGGTCTTTTTGTTAGTTCAGCCCTCGTTTCCAGCTGCTACTTTTACAGAGGTGCCTTATGGAGTTTTCACATTCTGGCTTGCTTGCCATCAAAATGTGTCTGTAGGTGAAAACCAGCACATTAGTTTAAAGAAGTAATCTCCTCTGAAGAACTTTGATATTTACGGAAGAGATTTAAAGAAAGTTACTAATTAGTTCACCTAAGGATAGAGTAGTAGTGGGAGTGGGGTAGAATAAACCACCAAAATATCACAAAGGAAAATACCTTGGAAATACTGTATAAACAGCTTTCCAGTTTCCACCATTTAAAGGAGCAAATAAGAAGCAGCTTTAGTTCATAGGCCATAGAGTTAAAGACTGAATATTATCACAGATGGAAAGGTAGGCAATAGAGACAAGTATAACTTAAGTAAATGCTCAGTCCAGCTTTCTAAAGTAGGATGAATAAAAAGTGTTTTTAAAAATCCATTTTTATGGACTAGGAGTAGCGGAGAAAAGTTATTTAAATTTGTGACTTTAGCTAAATCAGTTTAATGCTGAATACTTAATGTTAGTATCTTTGTATATTCAGTATCAATAATGATGATTGATTTTTATTATAAAATTTACTAACCCTATAGAATTAATTTAAATCAGTGTAGTAGCAGTGTGTGTTTTGGTGCTTTAAGTTTAAAGATCATCAGATTCATAATCTGGTGAAAATCACTGGCCAAACGCCTTAAATGCCTTGATCAAGAGCATGTTGAAGAGGTGAGCCGGGCCTCAACAGCCGTAGGCTGTCATGCGCGTGCAAAAACATGTTTTCTTATGCAGTGCAATACCTAGTTGATTCACAGCTCAGAAATGCCTTGGATGCTGATAAAACAAGAACACATGTTTTTCTTGATTGGTCTATAAAATCAGGTGTGAAAAGTTGAGATCTTAATACTTACAACAGTGTAATCACAACCCATGCATTTGTAAGTTATCTACAAGAAAAGAGCAAGTTGCAAAGGCTTAACACACTTTTGTAACAAGCATATAGTTTTATTTGATTAATGTGTTAATGAGTATTTGCTGCTTTTGCTGATGGTATTGCAATTGGTATCTAACAGAATTTAAATCTATCTTAAAAAATCTAAAAGACAAATAATGAACATATTTTTTCTTAAGGGTGGTATTAAGGGTATATATGGTATTCATCTTTAACACACAAATTTTAAACAAGGGAATTTTATACTAAAGAAACAGTTGTTTTAAAATATGTCTACACTGGATCTTTCTGTTTTAAAAGTGAATAGCTAGAAACAAGTTATCTGTAAATGCAGGGCAGTGTGATTCTTGCCACTGATGAGAAATAATCTTTGAAGGAAATGGAATGACAATCACAAATGCAAACAAAACAAGTAAATCAGAGGGTATCTATCATACTTAGTCTTAAAAGATTAATTTGTAATCTTATATGGAATTGATAGGACCTATCTACTGAAATGAAGCTTAGACTTATGAAAACAATTACTGAGGAATAAGTGCAATAAAAGTGAGGCAAATGGTATTGTAGATATGTGAAGTTTTTTTGCTTTTTTGTTTGTTTTAATATTTTGAAACAGATCCAGCATTGTTCTATGTGGGGTTTTTTGTTTTGTTTGCCTTTAGAAAGTATTTTAGTGCTACTTTAACCATTGCAGGAAATGAGTCTGAAGACTAGCTATAGTTTTTGAAGTCTTTAAAGTGAAAGACTGTGGAACAAGATGGTATAATACAACTTGAATTTATTGTCAAAGGAGACTCTCAGTAGAAAATCTGACAAAAACTTGGAGAAAAAAAAACAATTACTTTAAAATATAAACTTAGGGGAATAAAAGTCCATCTATAGCCAAATTAAGGCAGAGTCTTATCTTACAGAGAATGGGTTAAACCTTTGAGTTCTTAAGCACCAGTCTGAAGTAAGACTTGGGTAGATGAGTTTCACCAACAAGACTGATGAAGCATAAGCCTCGCGGATTTATAGTCATTGACCCAGAGAGCATTGAGTCATAGTAAGTGGGATGTATGGATTTGCAAGAAAGGTAAATAAATTGGTAACAGACCTCTGTGAATTAGATTTAGAAACAGTGAAGAATAAGATAAAAGTTAGTATTCCATTCCTTTTTTCTCTTTTCTTTAGATAATTAATGATGGAAAAACTAGTTCTCATTTTTTTTCAGATTATTTAACACTTTTTGAATTTGAGAACAAATATGCAACTATCCATTCTTTGAAATTAGCTTGTAACTATGATGCTGTAGGAGGCAGTGATAACTGCTTGCTTTAATGAATGTTTCTACCTGGAGAAAATTTCCAATATGCCAAAGATTCAGCACTCTAAGCTGTGCTATATGAAATAAATACATAAATAAAATCTAGTAACTGTATGTTGTTTCTACACCTCCAGAATTAGGAAATACAGTCTGTAAAGAATCAGTTGATTAGGAACGATTTTATTGGAGATGAGCTTTGCAAAGTTTGTGGGCTGAATGTAGCTTTTGACTGAGCAGTTTGCTGGCCTAACTCAACTCATTTAGTACTTGTTCTGTTCTACTTATTTATGAATATAGTAATCTTTCTGGCTTTGGAAGTTTCCAAATCGATTTAAGGACCTTCGATTCAAATGATCATTTGGATCAGTATATGGAGAGTTATAGGATGATATGGTATTGGCTCTTTTCATTATTTCCATTCACTTTTGCAGTTATCCACTTTCTTCACAGTATTGCTTTCTAACTGTCTGAATATTATTTATAATAGCACTGGGCTTTTTCTGATAAGACTTGGAAGTTTTGACAGGTGGACAGTTGTTTTTGCAAGCTAGGTGACATAATGTACCTGAACTAGATTTGGAATGGTGTAAATAATATTGTAGCTATCATATACATTTCTGTACTGTACCTGCCCATTTTTCCAGATTCAGATTTGTACAAACACTGAAGTTGCCTAGAAATAGAAACATATCGTAAATGATTCCACTACAGAACTCCACATCTTGTGCTTTAGTCCGTTTTTCCCTGTATAAAAATTTGTGCATGAAAAAGAAAAGAGCACCTACTAACACTGTAAGCTTAGACACTTAATTTTTAAAATGCCAAGTTATAGGGTAGTCTTAAAAGTTTTTCATGAGCTCTCAGCCTGCATCTTGCTGGGGTAATTCATGGTGTGAAATGTGCCTTCTGCACCTCGGTCTTCCCTACCGGGATGCAGGTGCAGAGCTGGGTGAGCTGCCAGGGCTCAGCAGCCTCAGAGCCTCCTTTCCTCACCGTCCCAGTAAAACACAGCAGCTGGAAAGATGCTGCTGCTGCTTCCTCTGCCTTTCAGCTGCTTCCCTCTCACCTGGGTTAGGGTTTCTGGAGTAAAAGGGGCAGCTGAGAGAAAGGCTGTTGTTGCTTCTGGGGGCAGTACAGGGTCTTCTAAAGGGCTTCAACAGACTCCAGCAAGAAACTGGTGCCGCTGGAGCTTATGACTCGTGGCCATAAGTAATTGGAAGGCTGTGTGTGTTGTCCTCATGGCTGCTTTGGTCCAGCTGCCACTGTTTTGTTGGGCAAGAATTTCGGTCTCAATATTATAAATCCATGGTGTGTTTAATTGTTATACCATGTCTACTCTGATCCTGCCTCTGTCACCCAACCTGTGTGTTTGAGAGGCCAGCAGAGACTGTAGAACTTGATGCTCAATGAATTTTTTTGTTTGTTTTTAAGTTGATTACATCTCAGATTGACTATTTTGAATACAAATATATTTTCCTTTAGATATTCTGACAGTGTCCTATACAGCTGTGTGATTCTGGGAGCATTGTGGTTCTACAGGTTCCTGCTCCTTGATAAAGGGGATCTGAATCCTTGGAGGAGCTTGGTGTGCTTCTCTTTGAATGTACTTCCAATCAGGCATACAATATTGAATGCATTTAGAATATTTTCATTTTGTATTTGAATTCAGAGGGATATTTTTCGTGCAGTCATTACTGAAGATGTTCTTCCCCCATGGTGATAAGCCGATTGATCACTGACAGAGAATGGTAGGGGTTTTGTTTGTACTTTTTTTTTCCCTAATATATAGAGAGCTTTCCAGGAACATGTGAAGAACTCGATTGGACATCTTTCAAGAAAATCTGTATATTGAAAACAGATTTCTTTGTATGTGACTACCTTTCTTTGGGACAACTGAAGTTTGAACACTTTGCCCATGTGTCATATTTCTAATGTACTTACCATCATATACCGTTTGGTTGCTGGGTCAGGCTCAGCTACTGGAAGAATGTGTGTTTCTTGCCAAGTAATTTTTCAACAGAAACTACTGGATATCAGTCAAGGTTTCACTGTTTAGGGAAGCTATTTTCTGATCGTTTTTGATTTTTGACGAGGGCGGGGGGAAGAGATTTACAACTGAATGAGAGTAGTTAAAAAAAAATGGCAATAGAGCATTTTGCTGGTTAAAAAAAAACTTGGCCATTTCTAATACAACAAAGGAGCTATTACTGCTTAGTTCAACTCAATATCTGTAGATTCAGCTTCCAGACATCTAGATAAGATTGGATATATTTTTTTCTTCTCCTTACAGGCATCTAAGGACAGTGTATACTGTTGGTAACATGAAAGAATTAGGAACTTATGGTTCAAAACCTCACTGCATTACCTGAAGACATGTAATATAATAAGCATTTTGTTTCTGTATTGCAGTTTTTCCTCAAGATTTCAATTTGTGCAGCAGCATATCATCAAGTCTCCATCGCAGGTGGATGAACACTGAAAACATTTAAATGTTTGCAGTTAATGACGTGGTCTTAACTCTTCCACCAGAGTTCATTGTTTTATTTTAAGTCTTGCTACTGAAAGTCTTTAGAAATAACCATTTCATTCCTAACTTCTTTCTAATGTGCATAAGCGTTTATTTTCAAGAGTTGCAGTAAGTTTTGCAATCAAATAATTTGGATGAGAATTTTTCTGCTTTTTATGGACAAATGACTTGCCATATTTCTATATTACTTATATATGGTTTATGATAAACAAAATGTGAAGTCTGCGGTAGGTAAATTCAAGTCTTAGAGCGATGGAAAAAATACAGTAGGCTTTCAGTAGATTATTATTCTTCAGTAGTATGTTCCTGTTTGAATATGGAGTAGACTAAATGTGTCGGCATTTTTTGAGAGTCATACATAAGCTAACAGTGAAATACTGCCTTTAAATGTTATTAAAGGGATCAACTTGACTGTCTCTTTCTGTTTGTGGCTTTGCTGAGGATGAATCAAGTTGCCCAAAGAATATACCTGTTGTGCATTAGAAAATACAATTGTTTGACATACACAAAATAATTTATCTTAATGCCTGATGTCAAGGAGGGGGGAAGATCATAGTACAAAGAAATAAAGGGTGCCTGGCATAAGATCAGTCAGATCCGTATCATAGATTACAAGCAAATTTCTTCTTTGCCAAAATATAGTCATAGCCCTCATGAAAAGAGTTTATTTGCTCATTCCTTTAGGTAAAAGGAATAGCAATAGGAGCCTTAAATGCATCGAATGTAAAGCATTTTAGAAAGAAATGTCCAGGTGTAATTAATCCTAGAGAGAATGCTGTATTTTAGACTGGTGTCAGGCACCAAACAACTAAATTAAACCCATATTAAAATACTAGTGAGGGCTGTCCTGGAAAAGCCTAACTTGGCATTCCTCTCAGCTCAGGAAACTAAGTGGAGGGGCCCTGTCCCTGCTGGGTTCAGTGTCCCTCTGAGCCAGCCTCATGTGCTCAGGCTGAGCTTTCCTTAGGTCCTGCTAATAGGCACTTGAGAGAACGTATTTGTTAAGTGCTGACTATCAAGAAGGCAAAACAGTTGATGGCTTTAGGTGTTTATCCTGGAGGTGTGTTGGGGCATTTCTGCTTAACCACCATAGGATAGAGTGTGTGGAGAGGAAAAAAGAAACAAATGGGGGAGAGACAGGCAGAAGCCAAGCATTAGGTGGGAAAGAATAGAGGCAAATATATTGCAAACTGCTATGTGCAGAAATAACGCCAAATTAGTTGTGGTTTTTTTTTCTTTTTTTTCTTTTTTTTCTTTTTTTTCTTTTTTTTCTTTTTTTTGAGAAACTTTGGAGAAACTTCTTGTGTGCATGACTTGACCCCTGGGCATTGGTTTTTGTGCCCGTGTTAAAACTGTGACAATATACTTTGTCTGATCAGTGTGTGAGTGGTTGGAAGTACAGGGAGTCTTCACTATTGTTTTAGTCTATTCTAATATTTATAGGAAAAAAGAATTTTACGAAATATACATTAGCTTTTCATTATTAAAATAGAGAAACTTCTTGTGTGCATGACTTGACCCCTGGGCATTGGTTTTTGTGCCCGTGTTAAAACTGTGACAATATACTTTGTCTGATCAGTGTGTGAGTGGTTGGAAGTACAGGGAGTCTTCACTATTGTTTTAGTCTATTCTAATATTTATAGGAAAAAAGAATTTTACGAAATATACATTAGCTTTTCATTATTAAAATACATTTTTAAAGAAATGATCAAGTTAGGAAATCATATACCTTCCACATAAATCATTGCAAAATACAGTATCTTTCTCTTTCAAATGTGTGAGAAAGATACGTTGTGCATTAGTAATGCAGCAGAACTTTAAATTTAAAATATTTAAGTATTTGCATATGGTTCTATCTGACTGAACAGTAACTGATGCTGAGTTTCTTGAGCTGTTTAAGTAGAGAAAGAAATGCAAGACAGTAGAGCGCAAGCCTTGAAACAAACCCTTTTAACCAAAATTTAATGTCCACTTGTTATCATAAGGAGCTTGTGCTCTTGAGAGATGGACCCTCTTAACTGAAGAAGCCATAAAAGTGGGTTACTTAAATTACTGTAGGGTGGATGGTGCAGAATCCAGTTAAAGAAGGCCTCTTCCAGATCAAGGAGATTTCTGGTTCCAGTCTAGCATTAAAAACAAAAAAACGCACACACAGATGTGGAGACATATGTGCACGCATACACAGGAGCTGAGGAATCACAGCCTGCCATGTAAGAAGGTTACACTGGTTTGAGAAAATATGCACAGAACAGCTCTTGTTTACATCTGAGTTAAAGGAAGGCAACCTTTTTTCCAGCTGTTCATGTAAGGCTTCCTGAAACCGGGGGTGTTTCCTTGTGACTTACAAACAAACAAACAAAAAAAAACAACGAAAACAAACAACAAATTCTCAAATTCTAAACACCGAAATTATTTTAATGCATTTTCTAGTTCTAGAATTGCACTGCCCTAGTAGTTTCTCTACATAAAGTATCCTGACAATCGTGTTTTAGATTGCCCATGTAACCATTTATTTGCTATACAAAGTAGGCAGACAGTGCTATGAAAAACTTAAAATTTAATTTTAACAAATTTTAAGCTATCTGTTGACTAGTTCTTAGGGAAAAATGTGATGCCCTGTGTTCCAGTTCTTTCATGTGAAAGACCATGTGGAAGACTGATTGTATTTTCTCTGTATTTTCCTTCTGCTTTCTAATGTGCATATTTTTGAAGCAATTTTCTGAAATGTTACACAGCAATTATTTGAAATACACTTTTTATTTTCAGTGTAGCATGCAGCCTTCATTAGTAATTCTGAATTTGTGTATTGCTGATTCCACTATTATAGAGCAAGGCTGAGATGCTGTCATAACTCGTCCTAAGTTAACTTTGACTATAGGTGTGTTTTTTTTTCTTTTCATTTTTTTTTAAGCCTCAAGAATTATGTAGTACTTAGGTTATTTTAATATTGTTCCAGCAAAAGTAAACGTGTATTTAAAATCTGATTTTAAAGTTCTGTGAAGATTGCATTTGATTGAATGGATTAATTTAACAGTGACCCTCTGTAAGGTTTATGGAAGTGTCTGTAAATATTACAGGGTCCACCAGGACTTCTGATTGCATAAGCTTAAAAAAAATTCCACATATTGTTTGATAAGCACCAAGCAGTAAAAACGTGTTTTCTGTGTGACAAAGTGTTGCGGTGAGGAACGCAGGAGCTTTTGGTGAAAAATATGTGTTTGCCCATAATTATAAAATAAACATTTTGAATAAAGTACGAATGTTATAATTGTATAACCACAGTGTTATACGTGTAGTTGCTGATACCTGCTGAAACGAGATAGCAGATGCATTTTAACTACAGGTAAATTTTTATTTCTTATCCCCTGTGGTCTCCTTTATCCCAAGGGAAATTTGCTATGGCAAATCTCTTTGCAGGCAGCCAAACAATTCCAAGGGTGCCTGGGCACTTTGGTGCCTGACACGTGAGCCAAGACCACCCAGGCAGTCGCAAACCCCATATCCACACGTCAACACTTAAAAGGTGTGTAGGTAGTATAAGTAGTGTAAGTAAAGACAGATGCCCAAAGTCGGCCGTTAATAAAAACCTGCATTGTTTATTTAATTTTTAAAACATTTGTTAATGCCATAGTGATGTATTGTTTCATCTGTGGAGGGGTTTTTTCCAAGACCTGCCTTCTCACTTTCTCTCTTAAGAATATATTTTAATTTTTGCTGTATTTCTAGTATATTTTTGTTGCATGGGAGGTTTTAATAAAAAGTGTTCAGCAAGTAAAGCTCTAGATTGGAATTCTGGTTGAGCTCAGCAAGCAGTGCAGTAATGGGGGAAATTTGGGTTGGACTTGACATTGGGAAGAAAAGAGTAGGAGTTTCCTTAAGGAGAGACAGGGGATTTCTCAGCTGGCTGGGTATTTGAAGAGTTCAATATTTGCCATTGGAACTCACAGTGGGAAGCTTCCTGTTTATGGTAGCTGCTAATATGCAGTTAACCCCCAAGCCTAAGTAAAAGGTGAACAGTGGATGAAGGATAAACCTAAAAGGTGAGGCAGCCAGTCCCCAAAAGCAGCAGAAAATGGATTAAACGAGTATTTGGGGAGGATTAATAACTTGTTTTCTCCTGTAATGGTTGATTATGCTGTTGGAGTCAGCACCAGAAGTGGAGCAGAGCAAGGGAAAGCGTAGGGATGGATATCGAAGTTGTGATATTTTCACAATCTTTGCAATATGTTAAAATGAATTTGTGAGGCATCATGTGGCAAAGTTTAGGAAAGAACTGTGCCCAGAGGATGAAGCTTGATGTGTTTTAAATGAAGAAGGACAATGTTAAGGAGCCTGCAGAATTTGTTAAAGATTAGCTGACACCTGCTAAAGTCAACTTAGCTGCAGGGCACATGGCTGGCAGGAGACTCGCAGGAAGAAGCATGGAGCTGAGGGAGCAGCTGGAGTAGAACAACAGTAGAACAGTGCGAATGTCTTGGTTATAAAAAATGCAGAGGCAATGGAAAGAAACAGAGGCAAGGTAAGGAAACTGCCGATACCTAGTTAGGCAGAGCATGGAGAGGTCAGGTTGACATGGGGGATTTTGAGAAGGAATGTTCATACCTGAGAAGGAAATGATGGGGGGGGGGCCGGGGGGGGAGGGCGGGGAAACAGTAGTCCTGACTGTTTGGACTTTCCTTATTAGGCCAGACTGACTTTTCCACTCATTCTCCAGTATAAATCTGGCAGGGAAATAAAATGCAAGATGGTTAGTACATGCTGGACCATGGAAGGAGTGGGTAAGACTGAAATGTATGATAATATTGAATTTACTGTGCTATGAATCAAGTTAACCTGTAGTAAATTTGAGCAAAATCTAAGTGAGGCATTTTGGAGTTTTTAGAGGAAAGCAAATGCCATGCAAGATAATGCCACAGTCAAGGGGTTGCCCAGGGGTAGGTGATAGGGAAGTCCTGTGGTTTATGGCTGTTGGGAGCTTTCAGGTAAAAAGGAGTCTTTGGTGGGTGGTTGCCCCAGAGCTAATAACTGGACATTGACTGGCAGGCTGAAAAGATCCTCTAGATTGAGAAGTGAGAGAGGTTTTGGAAAGAATTGTCTTATCTTCCTGCTTACAAAGCCAAAGAGGGACATAAAATATACTGGGATACATCAAAGAGCATGAGGAGGCTAAGAAGGAGCAGAGAGGAGCATTGGTAACTGTGTGGTGAATAATCTGGTAGTAAAGCAGTAAAAACTGTGTGTTTTGTTTTCAAGATGTTTTTTGTAAATAGTGAATTTCTTAATCTTTTGAAAAGAGAATGCTTTGTTTCATTTTGTTTTTTAGATTTTTTTTTCAGCCCTAAACAAGCTTTTATCAGGAGATGCTAGTAATGTCAGGATAAAAAACCTTGTGTGTAGCTGTAGTTTTAAATACTGAGGGACAATTATCTTTTGAGAAACTAAGTAAACAATTTAAACTGGAAGGAATATATTCAGAATAGAAACAATGTGAAGATGATTTGCCATTTGTTTATCTCGTGCAAAAAGCTAACTAAAAATAAATTCTAACAAAAGAGACAATGTCCTGATGGAATGGCTTCAGATGTAATTGGATGAATAGAAAATATAAAAGGGATGATTATAAGTACACAGAGAAGTTAAATAGGATTACGTTGCAAAGAAAACTTGATCTCAGAGACCAAAAACTATAGGGGTTCTGAAAATACTAGCAGTGATAATGTAGTCTTTGCTTGTGATATAAAATTCCATCACAGTCATCTATGTAGTTGATGTTTCCAGACTGGATTTGTCTATCTCTCTGCTGTTAATTTTGACACAGTAATTTGGTATCTGTGGCAGCTCAAGCCTTGGCAAGAGGGTCTCCTACATGGTTTGGACTAGGATCCATGAAGCTTAATTCTTTTTATATTATGCATTTACACAAAATCATAGATCATTTAGAGTTGTAAATTTTAGTTGGCTTGTACCATAGTCCTATTTAGGAACTTCTGAATCAGGAATTTGAGACTGTAGTTTAAAAATACATGTCTTTTGACTATGATGCAAAGAGTCTTCTTTTTCAGAGAATGTCCAATATTCATATGTTTTACCTATGTTTTTACTTTTTACTGGAACTGGGGAAGAGTATAGTATTTACTTTGGGGGCAGAGAAAATTCAACTTGTTAATAGTCATGTTCTCCTATAACATGTCACTTATATTAGACTTTTCTACATTATAAAGTAGATATGGCTACAGACTTTCCATTAAAATACCCTCCTTTTGATAAACATTTCTTTATACGCCAGATTTTCTTTAGAAACACGAGAAATTTAAAAAATAAATAAAAATAAGAAGACTAACCTTTTTAACTTAAATGTTTTGTAATTCCAATTTTTATAGGAAATATTTTGTAAAATTTTCTGTCTTTTTTTCAGGCTTTTCAAAATTTTCCAATGTAATTTACTGTCATGTCTGATCTTTTGAAATGATTACCTGAGGAACTAGACAACTTTTCATTTATTTTTTATTTTACAGAATATAGAAAAGTGTGCTTCTGCATAGTGTTAGAACAGTTCAGCAGTATTAAAACCAAACATGATTTGCTTTATAGCTTGTAGTCAAGTAAGCTATCTAAATGTTATTTAAAAGATGTTATTTGAATCTGACACCTTTTGGACTGTTCACAACTGTACAAAGGAATGTGACTTTATTGGTCTGTCCCTTTCTTTACTATAAATACACATCAGCCATTTCTTGGGTAGGTGTCTGGGCAATCTCTGGGAACAAGTCTCTGGAGATAATTTTAGAAGAGAATGTGAATAAGATTAAATGCTTTGTATATGCTTTTTTTTTAAATGAGGAGGCTGAGCATGAATTTAAAAGATTAAGTTATTGTTACCTGCTTTTTTGTTATTTTATTATTATTATTAAAGGAATGAGGCACCAAATAAATCCCATTAAAATCAGTGGTAGTTTTAAATTGCTTGGCAGTTTAAAATCACATAATTGAGTTTTAATTATACACAAATGCTGTTAGCCTTCTTAGTACAAATTAGGAAGATGACCAATAGTGCATTTAGAGTGAGGACTGCAGAAAGAGAGCATATCCGAGTTTTCCTTTCGTTCAGAAATCTTTGTATTTTCTGCATTCATCTCCCATGCTGAGAAAATACCAGGAAACTATCCAGCTCTCTCTAAGTCTTTGACTGAGTTATATGAGAGACTTGGATAGACGAGTCATGAGAAGGCAATTAATTCAATACTCCATAGTTAATATTAAATTAATGTCTCTAGTATTTAATTTCATTAATATCCCTTTTTTATATTTTTATATGTGCAGTTTTAGTGATGATTAGTACTTAGAGAATTTTCTTGTTTTCTGAATTACTTTTTGGGTGTTGCTACTGATACCTCATTATTTCTCCTGCTGTTGAGTTTACCTTTTAAGTAATTTGACAGTGGATTTACAGAGCAAAAATTAGTGCTGCACTTCTGCTATGCAAAAGCTGTTACTCTCCTGCAAAGGGTTTCAAAATAGTTCAACAGTTTCAGACCATCTACCTAAAACAAACAAACAAAAAGCCTGAATTGAATTGTATTCCTTATCACAACAATTTATTCTGTTTTAGAACCGTGTTTCTCAAAGCATGACTGAGAGCATTGTGTGTCTTATTTTTTATATAAGAAATTTCATATTTAAAGCACATCAGTGTTACCATTGTCAGGAAAAGCTATTTTAAAGAATTGAAATGCATTAGATAAACCACTTGGACACATTTTTACTCTTCAGTCTTTTCTCTTAAGAGATTTTGAGATGCTCCAGTATTTGGTTTGCATTTAAAGTTTGGTTCTTAGTCCTGTTTTGTGCACTTTGAAGCTTTAATATCTTAAAGGTCTTTATTATTAGCTCTAAAAAAGAGCTGTTGCATGAATGTTTGTAAAATTTTCTTACGTGAGGGTATTTTCATTTTAATAGAAAAACAACTGTAGCGTATTACATTTTAAGCTTGCTGTCGTCATGCTAACTTTGATACAACTTCTGTGTTATGTCAAGAATACCCAGGTCCTGATCACTGTTGTTTTTGGTTTTTCCCCACCCCCCAACTAAATCTCTGTGCATTTGCAGGCACTTGCAGACCAGTTTGAAGATACGACCACTTCAGTATCAGAACGCATGAAGATTTTCTACTGCTGTCAGGTTCCACCACGTTGGGCCATACAGGTGTGAAGCGACTCCATGTGACGCTTGAAGAGTCCGTGTTTCTCACTAATTTTCTTGCTGTCTGACTCCTAAGCTGAGATAGTGTGATATAAGAGTCCATGTTTCTCCCTAATTTTCTTGCTGACTCCTAAGCTGAGATAGTGTGATAGTGTGATACGGAAAGATATTTCTTTCTGGAAAGAAATCAAATTCTGCAGAGTGTTTGGCTTTCAGAAGTCATGTTCTATCATACATAGAAATAATTTTCTATAGTGTAGTTCTTCTTTATTTTCCTTTTTCCTTCATTAAGAAATGGACAAAATCTTTTAAACTTCTAACATGCCTCCTGTAAAAATAATCCTGCCATTATCTTGCTCTTTATTACTCTTAGTTTTATTGCTTGCATTTTTCTCCTTTATTAAATGAATGTTTACTGCAAGCCACTTTCAGGATGTGTATCAAGGTCAAAGCAACCATGTCCAGGAGTCAAAAATACATTTGAACTACAAGAACTCCTGGAGCTGTGACTTCTTTTTATATTTTTCTAGACATATGCCTTTTCAATAGTGTAGACAGGATACTTTTTCCCAAACTATACTGTTTATCTTGAACATAAACTTTCTACAATAAAAATCCACACATTGCAGGCTTATCTGATGGTGATGTATTTAACAACCAACTTAAGAAAACAGTTTACATTAGATACCTCCATGGTGTGCATGCTGTTTACTTTTAATGTTGTTTTATTCCTTTCTGATATCTAAACTTAGTGCATATTGCTTTAACAAGCATAATTTCTTCTAGCATTTTCAAATTATTCTGCACAATCTTTCAACAGGCACTTGCAATAAAACTAGCAGATGTGGTTTTCATTTCCAGTTGTCAGAGTGGCACTCTTCAATCCATGCCAATTTTCCAGGTCAAAGATAGAAATGCTAAAAAAGAGATTTATAGTGGAAGATGGCTGCAGTCATCTAGTTATAGTAATAAAGAGGTGTTACCTATACAAATTTTACCAAATTTAACTCTGAGCAAGTTTAGTAAATGTGATTTAATTCCAGATGGTGGAAATTATTTTCTAAGCAATTAATATCAAGCTAACAAATAATTACTTTGTTACAGACCTTCACAGATTTTATTATGTATATTTGTGCAAGAACTGTTGCCAACTTAATTTTATGATTACTGGATCTCTTTCAGTTATGGTCACTCCTCACTCCATGTAACAGATACTGAACCCAAGCCTATAAAGAGCACAAAATTATTGGCAAGGTTCACAGTATGGATATCAAAGCATGACTGGAGGCCCTCTTATGCAGTATGCTCCAACTCCTCTTGCAAACCAAATAGTGTGTTTCTCACGTGGAGAAATGATAAACTTATTTACTTCAAGGTTGAAAAACTGTGTGTGATTTTAATCTCTCTCAAAAATCAAAAAAACAAAAGACCAAAGACAATTTTTCAAAGTCATGAAAACATACGTTGTTTGTGTTTATATAGAAAGAATCACTCATTTATTTTTACAAGTTTGCTGAAATAATAGACTGAATTTGAAATAACAAAGCGATTGGCTTATCTATGAGGAAAACTCAGCAAAGAAGTTGAGTGTGCGCTCAGCTCCAACACCGATTTTCCTAAAAGCTAACATCCCTTGGTGGCAGTGACTGTTTAGGACAGTAGTTATTTACCCTTGACAGGGGTTACTTAGCAAAATCATATCGTTAATGACCTCGTGCGGGTGTGATGTACCTCTTCAGGTTCAGATTGCTACAGCAAAGTGTTACCAGAAGAGAGGTTAATGCCTTCAGCTTCTGTTTCCCGCCCTCATATTTTTCAGCGTAGCGCAACTACTCCTTTCCAGCCACGCAGGCCACATGCCTGAGTACAGGATTGGCAGTTCAACTCATCCTTCCCCTTTGCTTACCTCTGTACTCCACTGCAAACTAGATCAAAGAAGTTAAGGCATTGGCGTAAACTGGATCTGATGATTTATTGGAGATATATGTGTATTTTTGAGGCTCCAACCTGAGATTTAAGTAGAATAATTTCTTATTCTCTGTGCTTCTTGGAGATGTCAGAGTGACCCTAGTGCCTTTTAAAATAAACATATTTATATATAAATTATTGTATGCACCTAAATATTTTCAATTACCTCAAATTTCTTATCTTTCCAGCGTCAACTTGCAAGCTTGCTCTTTGAGCTGGGATGCACCAGCTCAGCCTTACAAATATTTGAAGAGCTGGAAATGTGGGAAGATGTAGTAATCTGCTATGAAAGAGCAGGACAGCACGGAAAGGTAAGAGAAACTGGTTTTCACAGCTGACATTCTGAGTCCCATCCTTGAAATGGGACCTCAGATAAGAAGAACTGCCTGATTTGAGCTGTTGATTCACTTAGGACATTCAATTCTCTAGGACTGCCATGAGGAAAGTTCTTAAAGAAAAAATGGGCACATGACAAATGTGTCCATTGTTGTCTCTAGACTCTTAAAAAAGATCTGAGATCATGAGCAAATGAAAGGGGAATAAATAACTTAAAAAGCAAGAAAGTACTTAATCATGATACATTAAAAAATATGAGAGAATGTCATGTCTAGATTTGGAGAGAAAATAGCAATAGTGATTCTTGACAATATGGGGAAAATTAAATTAGAAACTGCAGATGTGCAGCCAGGTATAGTGTGAGTGTTTCGAGAAGGCTGTAGCAGTTGTGATGGGGGGACAGTGAGGTTGTGAGTGAAGAGTTTGTCTTGAATCTGGCTTCTTTTCTCCTTGATTTCAAACTGTATAACTGTAGTTTTTACAAACATGTTCAATAGAGTGTCATCAGTGATTGGTGTGTTTAATTGCTTAAAGTTAACATATTACTAAAATTACAGAATCCAACATTTAAGACAATAAAGGTCTCTTGAGATTGAAAGGCTTTTTATACTGTTCAGTCTGAGTTGAAGTTTTCCTCAAATTCTTCAGTATTTCTTTAGTGCTGCTGAAGCTACATGTAACCCTCAGGCAAAAAAAAAACATTTAAAGCCATCATCAAATTCTATATGTAAATGGCAGAATTGTTTAAAAATGCTAGTAGCAGCCTGTAGCAGTTATCCTATTTTTGATTGTTTTGCTGTTACTGCTAGAGCTATTAGATCAGTGAAAAGAGGATTTTAGAAAATGCTACCTGTCAAACCTTGTGTTCAGTATTTCTATAGCTTTCAGAAGTGCTGCCTTTTAGACAATAGTACTTTTCTGATATTGTAACGTCATTATATTATTAATGTGTAGCCTATAAGTACAAAGTCTGTGCTTATACTAAGCTAATTTTGCAGGAGAGAGAGCTATAATTTCAATTAACAGGAAAAAAAACCCCTAAAATTTCTCTGCATACTTGCTCTAATTATCATACACCGATGCCTAGATTCAGCTTATTGTGAACTGACCGATGGGTTTCACTGCCAAGCTCTGTGCCACATTATGCATGCCCTGGGGTTGGTATGCTAATATCAGAATCCTTTCAGTACAGTAGAGAACGAGGGGTCAGTATTTTCCATTTCCTGGAAATACATTCTCTCCTAGTTACATTCACAAACCGCCCTCAGGGAGTTATGAAAATGGCACTCGGAGAATAGGACAGGATATCTGACGCAGGAAACTGGTTAGAAATGCGTTTAGAATGAGTGCTTGTGCACTGCTTTAAAAAACAGAAATGCTCTGTAAGTACTAAATAACAGTAGTGCTGAGGCAAAGTTAGCTTTGAATCAAAAAAGCTGAAAAATTAGAAACATTTGTCTGCATGCTAAGAGGAGTATTTGTGCTCCTTATCAGAAAGCTTTCATAGTCTGTACTGTTCGTATTCATGAAAAATGTTTTAATGTTTAGCTTTACATTTAGCTTTTGGTTACATTAAACATTTAGCTTTAGCAAAAATATTTAGCTTTTAAACATGGTAGTTATTCTTTTGAAGCCTGTGAAAATCTACAAGTGCAGTATGTTGCTCAGTAAACGTTGACCTTAGCATATATGTGCCTAAAAACAGTTTTAGTAGTTCTGCATGTCTTACAGTGATAACAGCTTTATATGAAAAAGAGTAATTTTAAAACAGAAGGAAAAAAACACTAATAAAACAGCCAGATATTCATTGAAATATTCATTGTTAAAGAAACAAAACATGTAGATATGGCTATGAAAAGCTCCATGATGGGAAAATACATACTTCTCTCAATTGTAATAAAGGATATACAGCAGTATAAATTTTGCTGAGTACGCTGTCACTAATATTTAATAGGCTTGTTTGTGGATCTTTTCCTGTTATTGGCTATGATTCTATATTTATTACTTCATAAGCTGACTGTAAGTAGTATAAACTGGTATGATAATGTGAGCCTAGGAAAGAGGAACAGTGCTAAGCAATGAGTGAAGCAGAGCACAGAAAAAAAAAAAAGGAGAGAAGGAAAAAAGGCATTATAAAATCATTATGTTGACAGTCTCTTTATCCTTGTCATTAGTGTTATACTTTTTGTATTCCTCAAGCAGATTAGTTGAAAAGCAGGCATTAATCTCCATGTATATAGTGAAAACTGGTGTGGAAAAAGTCAGATTCTCTACTGTGTCCCTCTCTCATTTCCTTTTAACTGTGAGTGAGCCCCAGAGATCTTCACAGAATTATTGGCAACAAACAGCTGTATTAGATTTAAGGCTTAAAAGGTCGCTCAACCTGAAGTAGAAAAATATTGCCTGAAATAAGAAAATATAATTAAAATGACTTTATTTTGCTGGAGAGAGAGAGAGGGAGAAAAAAATCATGTACTGGAATGAAGAATTTTCAGTTCTCCCAGTGGAAGTGAGCACTTTCTCCCTCACAGGCGCTTTAGAGCACTGTAGAGCTGTTGACCGTTGCTGGATTCATGAAAGCTGCCTTTTAGCATCAGCCTGTTTGCTGTCCTGCTGTCCTGCAACTCTGTTTTCAGCTTTTTGTCTC
>NW_010580269.1:234733-263301 GCF_000705375.1 Tinamus guttatus
GAATTATTTACATTTTACTTAGATGATGTAACTTTTCCTTAAAAGAGGAATCAACAAATTTAAGCAGTGATAAGCCAGTGTAGGAGATGTGTAGCCACTCAGTTTGCCTCATAAAATGAAAATAGTAGGAGGTTCAGTCAATCAGATGCTGGAAGCACAAGCCTAGAAGGCAGGCTGTGAGGTAATTGCATGTACTTGAAGAATTAGGCTGTTCAGGTTTTTTACCTCCATATCGTGAGACTGATCACAGTCGGATCTGTTACCCTGCTGGGCAATGTAACGCATTTATATGCCAGACTCTAAGCTAAGGCAGTCATTCAGTTTCTCCTTAATGGTCCCCTGTAATCTAATACATATCTGTAATAATATTTAATTTTTTTAATGTTCTGCATAACTTTTCAGAATATGGAACCCAACTGCTTAGGCTGTAGCATTTATGGTTGCAGTGATTCTTTTTAAAAGCATAATTTGAATGTCACTCAGAGTAGATTTTTATGTCAGAAACTCATGGTTAGAGTGATATGAATAACTTCTTAATCTCAGGGAAGGGGCAGTTCTGGCAACTGATAATACTTTCAGGGTCAGCTATTGTTTATTTGATAGTTTATTGCTTCAGAAAAGAGATTAAACTAAACTACCTTTCCTGTTGGATATAATTCATAAGCATGATGTAATTCTTACAGCCAAGATTTTCTGTAGAAGAAAACGAAGAATTCATTCTTTTATTATCCTAGTATAAAGTCACATTAAGTATTGTTCAGATGATAAAAAGCAATTGAGAGCATTCGCTTTCCTCTGCTCTTCCCACCATTGATACAACTCCTCTAACTACTTAGGCGCCAAAGTCTATACAGCCTTGGCAGCAAAAGTTTTATTGAACTTGTGCAATTCTGTGTTTTAAGTAAGGCACCATTTGAGTACATTTCTGTTTTAAACATAGCATTATAAGTTAAAGATCAATATTTGAGCAAGCTGAAAGAGCAGTAACTTTGAATTGCTCAGTTATCTGAAAAGTTTGTTATACATTTAACTGGCCTGAAGTATGTTTTCTAGCATATGCCATTTGACCCATTAGCAGTGCTATGCAGTGAATGTGGATTTTCTTTGCAAGTTTCTTTTCTAAATAAAGATGCGCTGGATGCACTCCACATATGGTGAAGTAGTTCCCACATTATCAGTTTTGTTTATCTGTTTTCTTTAAATACTTTGACTGAAAGTTTTCATATACTCTGTGTTCAAGATACTAACAACAATGCAGTACTATTATTGTAGCTGAAAATCAGGCGGAAGCAGCAAGAGTACAGTGCGTTTAAGCATCCAGGCTAAATGATGTATTTTGTGCTGAAGTGTGTGTGTGTATGTATATCTCTATATATATCTGTATATACACACAAACATATCATTCTTTTTTCTCTCCAGCTAGGTGTGTGGTTTTCCTTGGGCTGTGCATACATCGCTCTGGAAGGCTACGAAGGTGCTGCCAAAGCATTTCAGCGCTGTGTGACGCTGGAACCAGATGTATGTACATTTCAGCAAGAGGCTGAGACTGCTTATCTAAAAGAGCAACAAGGATGTTTCCATTATAAACAAAGCAATACTGAAAAAAAAAAAAAAGTTTAAACTTTAACCTTTTGAATAAATTAAACTTTTGCATAAAGGATATATTTTCCTCATGAGGCATCATAAAAATACTTGCCCGATACTTAACTTTGTCCTACTGTTAGTGCATGTGAATGTTAAAATCTGTTTCAGCATGCAAGTTCTTTATAGTTACATAGATGGTTACAACAGAGAGAAAGGGGGATGAGCAGACAGTCAGCAGAGCTGAAAGAACAGATAAAACACTGTGCTAAAATGCTTAGTCTTCTGAGCCAACTAAATTCTCAGTAGGTTAAGTAGCATTTATTATGCCAGTACAGGGTGCTGAGGTGGCTCCTAGCTGAGGAGGTGAAGCCCGTCCCTGTGCAGCAATCTGCAACAGTGCCCTGACTCTTTTCCTGAATTAAGCCTCAAAAATGTTTCCAAACATGATTTTAATGCTCTATAAGTTTAAGAGTAGTCTTCAGCACAAGAGAGTATTTCACTGAAAATGAAGTTTTTGAGGTCAAAAGGATGTACCCGGGTTCTGTTCTTATTTATATTAGTTGCTAGATAATTTCTATTAGTTGCCAGATTGCTGACTTGAGTGGTATGATTTCAAATTTGCAGCAGTGTAAGGCAGTCTAATCCCTTTTGATTACAGTAGCAGTTGATAAATGCAGTTGGAACTGACCCTGTTAATGTTGCTAACCCAGGTGTGGGTAAGGAACTTCCAGCTGGTAATGGTGAGCTGCTGGAAATACTGGCATCTCCAGCCATCGCAGCTAGATCCTGAAGAGGATGCCTGTTTAGTTCAAACTGAAGGCAAAAAGTGGTGTAATTCCTTCCAAAGAGGAAGGAGTTAAACTGTTTGTATTTCCAATTGTTGCTTTAATCATTAATATTTATTCATATTTGAATTCAATATTTTCCATTTTAATGCAATATTTTGACTATATTGTAATAAATATATTGTGTGTTAATTTCTGTGATTAGCAAAATTGCTAAAATAATTCATAGTAGTTTTATTTACATTTTTTTTTTCAAATAAATGGCAATGTAAGTAAGTAATTTTGGGTGGTGTTTCTTCTTTTTCATTACAGAATGCTGAGGCCTGGAACAATTTATCAACTGCATATATCAGATTAAAACAGAAGTAAGTACTGAAAATGATTGGAAGGTACCATTTCCAAAATAAATAATTTGTATTTCCTTTTTCTGATACTGAGTTTTGTTTTCATAGTGCGGTTAGCCTATTTATCCTAATTCTCATTCCTTCATTCTTTCTCACAGCTTGGATTATATATTGGATTATATACATATTATTACAAATATAAAATCCATACGTCTTCAAAAAGTGTGCACAGCTTGCTGACCCCCAACTGAAAGGGCCTTCGTTGTTTTGGGAGCTTGTTTTTCAACCGTTGACAAGTTATGGATTCTGAAGTTACTCAAGAGAAAAATCATTGTGACAAAATCAGACTTTGCTGTTTAGTTTGCTCGAAGGTTAGGAGGCCTTTGAAATCTAGGAGATCTTCTATTGCTCAGAACAAACTGGGGCTGCTCTATCTGTCATTTGAGTGGAAGACGCTGACTGCAAAGGCATGATGCTGGTGTTGCTGAGGGTGTCCTGTTTGGTTATTTATTGGTTAAGGATATTCCATCATTAATTGAATTACTATTTTATTAGCATAGGTTTGAGAAAACGTCTTTATATACTACCCTCTTGGTATCTCGTTTTCTTTTCCTGGTCCTGTCTGATCAGCATCCCGCCTCCTGGTAACTTATCAAGTTCTATGAGAAGATGGTGGAGGCCTGTTATGATCTTATGCTGAAGAGCAGTTTTAGTAGCAGTTGCTCTAGGTGATTAAACTGTGTCCATCAGCCGAAATGTCTTCCAGCCAGTTAGAAAACTGGCAGATCCCAGCTTTCCTTGTAGCAAAATCTGCAGAGGAAGAAGCAGGCCCCCCTTCTTTTCTAATGTAATCTGGGACTAAAATAGCAGACAAGACCCAACTGCCATTTGCTACATTCACTCAGCAGCAGCAAGCATGAGAATGTATATGAGAGGGAGAGGAAAGTGGAGTGAATGTGGGAAAATCTGCCTGTGTGCACTTCTGCCTTCGCTATTCCAAGTGACCTGTTTTCTTTCAATAGTTTTGTTTTCTCACTCAGCTCTGTTCAGGTGCTCAGTAACTCTTTTCATCCTCTGGGCTTAGATGGGCACTTACATATTTTCATGACCCAGCCCTTTCTAAGCTTTTAATGGACTGATCCAATAGTTAGATATTCCCTTTTCCTGCCTGAGATTTTTGTACTCTTGTAGTCTCCTTTTTGAAGCTCAACCAGCTGTCTTAGCTTTTTTTTTTTTTTTTTGATAGCACTTTTAAGGACTTTTACTCAAGCAATAGCTCAAGTGAGCTGCAAATTTTAGTTAGCCATCTTCATATTATTATATATATGTATTATATATATATATTATATATTATCTTTCTTAAGAAGATTTCTTATCATACATCTCCCCACAAGAGTTTTACTAGCCTTCAAAAGCTCTGTTTCAGGCTTTAATTTAAATAAATTGATTCCTTTGTGCTTTTTCCTAAGCTTCATGACTTGTCCGGCTGAGAATAAGCTTTAGGTTCATAAAGACCTAAGAACCGTATCATTCTGTGTTTCTAGCAGGGCTTTTAGCTTTTGGCAGTATGTTTAAAGCTTTGAACAGTGAACAGCTATAATTTACCAACTTAGATTTAAGATTGCATTAAGATCCTTGCTCCTTCCATGTCCTTTCTGGCAGTGGTGCTTACATGTCTGGCAGGAGGTCATAACTGTGAACTGGATGTCCGTTGCTTTCAGGCCATGCATGTCATTTGGCCAGACTGTCCTCTCTGCTTGAGAAAGGGCATGGGGAATGCCTATTGTGGATCTATCTGGACAAGTAAGGAAGGGAACTAGTGATTTTACAGCAACTTTAGAGATGCTGCCTGCCCTTCCCAAACCTCCTCCTGGCCCTGTGCGATGGTTCACTGATGGTTCACTGGGCAGCAGCATTGGTGAAGGATGCTAACTCTATTTAGGATCAGGAAAGCTCCAGAAGACACCAGTAGAGCAGGCACAAATATAATGGAACTCCGTTTATTTGATTATATTATTTTGCCAAAATATGGTTATGAGAGCTAATGCAGAGATTTCCTGGAATCCACCATACCAGAGTATACTGATGAGTGGGCAGCTAGAAAGAAATTACCAAAAGAGAAGAAAGTATCAGGATTGTGAATTATGAATCGCGATTTTAAACAGACTGTTTTCTAAACAGCTTTTTGAAATAACTTTTTAACTGATGCAATCCCACCTGATTTTAATATATTTGTATAGAATCTTCATTTTCATTCTGCTATTTTATTATTATTGTTTAGAAACAAAGCATTCCGAACCCTGCAAGAAGCTCTCAAGTGCAACTATGAGCACTGGCAAATTTGGGAGAACTACCTTCTCACCAGTACAGACATTGGAGAGTTTTCAGAATCAATTAAAGCTTATCACCGGCTCATGGACTTGAAAGAAAAGTACAAGGATACGCAGGTGGGGAAATTTTCATTTGAGCTTATTTTATAGGTTCGTTAATTTTTCTTAGGAGACAGAGATTTCTGTTGGTAAGGTTATCAGTAATGATAATGCACATACCAATGCAAGCTATGTCAGCAAGCATTTAACTTCTGAGAATTGAACTTATTTTAAGTGAACAAAAAACAAAACCTTGTGCCCAGATTGCCTCATACTTTGCAGGAGGATAAATACCTTATTGTCTTAAAATCTTTTCTTAAATAAAGCACAGTGCATCACCCATCTTTCCACACTGCTCCTGCGTATCTCAGGATTAGAAGTAATAAATTATATCATGTCTTTTAGCTTCAATGAAAGATAGTCTTTCCCATGTCTGAATTACACAAATGAGTCTTTGAAAGTGAGTTATGTTTCATGGGCTGAATGCATTAAAGTGAAAATACTGATTCTAAATATCTGGCACAAAGAAAAATAAAGGAGATATTTAGCTCAACTTCTACTGTAGTTCAGTTAATTCTATGTTTATAAATCTAGCTGTGACTAATATCCTGAGAAGCTACTTGAACAGCTTCAACTGAGGTACTACCTTACTTAAAATCAGGTCCTGATCTAAACAGGGTATTTGAAAGAGTTGTCAAGTTAAAAGTTTGGGGATATTGTTTCAGTTTGTTGTTGTTGTTGTTGTATAATTCTCTCTGTCTTGTTCCTACATAGCTTTTAAGAATATATTACCAATTTTACACAGATGTATAGATACATATTTTAATTTTTTTAATTGCATATAAAGTGCTCTATCAGTTTCATCATATCTTCTGATAGGATTTGCTCAATGGGAGCATTTTTCTAGTTGGCCAAGAGCCAAACTTAGAGCCTCATTAAAAAATGAGGCTTCTGCTGAGGCTCTTTACAAAGCTCAACAGAATTTATTTCTGAGTTTCTCCTATTTGCCAGTTGACCTGTTTTAAATGGAGATACTCTGTGACTCTCTTGTGTAATTCAAATTTAACCAAGTATCATTGTGAGTAAGCAAAAATATACATCTCTTTTTCTACACAGTTTTGTATGATCTTCCTTCAGGTTATATTTAGTAACTATGGTCATCCGGGTTTTAGTTTATTGACTACAAAGCTTGATGACGTAGTGGCAAGAGAGACTGAAAAATTTTAAAATCCAGAAGAATAGATATGCTTAACATCAGAAGAAATTGGCTGAATCACTGATTCCAGTTCTGTGTGAAAGCAGAAAATTAGCTTAGGACCTTCATATACCAATCACTTCTAGCATAATAAATATTACAAGATAACCCTTGAGAGACTGAATACATCAGAAACACAGTGTGCAATTGATCATATGATTTGCAGTGTCCCCGGTTATGTCATTACATGAGATTTTTATTTCAATGTAGTATCCAATCATATTTTAAAACAATCATTAAAGTATTCATAGCTTCATCTGTGATTTCTGTTCAGTCACTGCTGTCTTATTTATTTTATTTTATTCCAGACTTTAGAGCACAGAATACAGTTTTGGGAAACTGCTTCCAAGCTATTCTAGTTATTTAGTGATGTCATCTTTGTGGCAAAAGTTCTGAGATCAAGATATCATGAGGCTGAATATATGCATTTACAGATTCTGTAGACAGCATTTAAAAAGGGAAATATTTCAGTTATTTTCATATATAAAATAAATAGCTGTGCATTTAAATAATGTAACATGATTTAAACGTTAAGTGATCCGTGCAAGTATGTATTCCTTCATTTTAACATTGGCTCTTTTTCTTGTCTGTTCTGACTATTTGATGGAGCAAAATGAAAACATTTTTGGAAGTAATTGGCTAACTTAGTCTATCATAGATAATTTATAACAAAAAAAGAAAAAAAATCACGACCAAGGAAGCGCTTCCTAATTTCTAGTAGTCTCTTTAAATATTTTGAGTTTGCTTTCTCCACTTCCTTTGTTAGAAGTTCTTAAAATTTTTCAGGTTTCCATCTTCCTTTTTATTGTCATGAGCTTCCGAGAAATATACCTTAAAAACCTTTAATAGAGATGTTGTGCAATGAAGGGAGAAGGCTCATTGAATTACCTGTAGCGACTGGCAAGTTTGGATAGTCACAGCTTAGAGTTTCAGCTAATAGATCAGTCACGGTTCACGTAAAGGACTGGAGGAGAAAGTCTTAACGGGTGTAGTGTCAGGTTGGCCCCTGAATTATTAGTCTGAGGCTATAAATATACCTAAGAGAGTTCTGCAAGTGCTAATCGCACAGCTTTGCACCACATGAACGCTCCTCGAGGCAAGCCATCTTTTTTACTGGTAATGTTACGGCTCTGAGGATAACAAAGGTTATTTTGTGGGTGGAAAAGGTTATTTGCCACATTACTTGCCGAAACCAGATCATTATCCTGCACTGTCAGTAAATATGCATCCAAAAGGATGGATGTTCCCTCTCTGCAGTTTTATATTCTCTAGAATCATAAAGGCTTTGTTACCCTTTTTATCGTGTATTATCCTGATTCCAGTGGTTCTGTTGGCCCTGCTCTTTGCAATAAAAGGTTGCAAGGTGTTCCAAAGCGCTTGGAGGATAAGAGAGTAGGACCTTCAGGAGGCCTCTTTCCTGTAAGCAACTCACACTGCCAGCTGTCTTTTTTTATAAGCTTTTATTTGGAAAGGATAAAGGGAGATCTCATAGATTGCAGATTTGACGTTTTAGACCTGGTATCTGAGGATTCTTTTTGAACATGAGCTTTCTCAAGCTTGATTAGTATTAATGACACTTTTAAAAACACTTTGGCTGACTGCATTTTTAAATGAAACGAGCTGTTTGGAGAACAGCAACTGTTGAATGAGATTTAACTGAGAACATGACTTTCAAAAGGGGGTTGGTTTGTTTTTGTCCAAGGTATTGTAGCTTGGTGAGCCTTGTTTAAATTTTAGTAAACATATTATTCACAAAAGCAAAGGAAGAAGAAGAATACAGATGGCGTGACATACTGAGCACAAATCCTCTTCAGCGGGGTCAGATGGGGCATAAAGAAAAAAATAACAGTTTGCATGGGGTCCTGGGCCATAGAGCATTGATTTAATATATTAGTTTAGTATTTATAGCAATTTGACATTTTCCAAAAAAGGTATTAATGCTTAAAGCAATGCTCTAAGCATGGAAAGCTCAGGCTGCTTGTACTTTTTGATGGTTAGTACAATTCACATGCAATTTTAAGTGTCTTTATTTAACAACTTGGCACAGCCAAGTAGTGATAATGTTTCATTAATATCTAATGGACCATTTAATCCAGGTTTTCACGTTGGTTTTATTTCAACTGCTGTAATGGTAATGCTTTAGATGATGAATTATGGAAAAAAAAGATAGATTGTGATAAAAGCATAAGCAAAGTCTGAACTTTATGGGAATTATAGCAATTAGAAGCATCATGTGTAATAAATACTAAACTTTATATTTTTTATTTTGTGTAATATGCTGTGACTTTTTGATAACTTCTGCATTATTTTTTACCCCCAAGATGCTTCTTGGCACGTGAGGATGCACCTGTGTTTTACTTTTATTAGAATAGTGGTGGCTTTGGGGTTTTCACGGATTATCTTTGAAATGGTTTTTTATTATTATCCTGGTATTAATATTGCTATTATTGTGGTTTAATTGAAAGCAATAATATTATGTGGACAAAAGCATGGAAGTTGAGTATTAAGGTTTCCAGAACAGACTCACAAGTAGGAAGTACCAGTCTGGAGGCTGCCTACAAAACTTTTGCTTATCTTGAACACCTGCTGCACGAGACTACCATTTTGTTTTATCATCAGTCTCCTTCTCATACACTACATAGGACAGGTAGTTTCACTTGACACAGCTGATAAGGATTTTTTTCTAATTCATCATATGTTCCCATGTCTTACTGAAACTCTATTTGCTATTTCTTATTTTATTGATAAGGAACTAAGGCACAATGAGACTGCCTTGCATTTCTGAGTGTCCAGTTTGAAGCTTTGAAGACATGAAGATTTGTGGTGGTTTTGGCTCTTCTCTTTTCTTTCTTTCTTTTTTTCTTTTCTCCTCCCCCTGGGATATTGGTATTATATAACATTCTGTGTATGCAAAGCACAGCTCCTGTTGAGTTCATCAGCAGCTGCAAGTGCTCAGCAACTCTGCAGGTCAGATCCCGTGTTCTCAAGCCGCTGGCTCAGAAAATAAGGGCCATTGAATGAGTACTCATAAAAAGTTTAAGTGACTTGACCAGTCATTCATTATGACTGCCTCAAACACAGGATTTTCCAGAGTAGCATTCAGTTGCTTCCCAGTTTCCCATCTCGTGCACTACACATTTCTCAATTTCTGCAGTTAGTGAAATAGAGGTCCTGTAAACAACAGTTTTCTATTGCCTAAAGTAATCAAGTTCCAGATTTATACTGACTTTTACTGACTTGTTAATTTATGATTATAAAGTAAAAAGCCGATTATAAAGTAAAAATACCATTATGGCACTGCCACAGTTTGAAGTATGATCTTCTTCCACACTAGCCTGCCAGCCTAACTCAGTGTTTCTTTCTTAGTTCTTACCTTCACCAACCATAGAATCTTTTTGGTGAGGATTAAATGAGTTGAATTATTCCCCTAATAATATAATTCTCCGTAAGCTCTATATTTGTCATATGATTCTACATTTGTACTTCACTAAATCATTAATAGCAAATATTACAGATATCAAGATGCTCGCTTTGGCTTACTGATGTTGAGTTGAAATAAAACCCTGCTTTCTGCTGCTTTGCAAGGTGCTGGCTATTCTGGTGAGGGCAGTCGTGGACGGAATGGCTGATCGGGCTGGAGAGGTGGCGAGCGGATTGAAGGGGAAACTGCAGGAGCTCTTGGGCAGAGTGACCTCACGAGTGACAAACGACGGGGAGATCTGGAGACTTTACGCTCGACTTCATGGAAACGGGCAGAATGACCATGGTGAAGACATCGAGAAGGTAAACGTGTTGTGGAGTTCTAAGTTTTATGAACACAAGCTTGTGGTAGAGGCCTTCTGTTCTCTAATGAGCTAAATACTGTAGTAAGACATGCATGCTTCTCTTCCAGATGTTTTACTTTAGTGTTTGTATATGCTTAACTTCTGCTGTTCGTCTTTCCACAGGGCACAAATACTCTTATTAGGTAACAAGATCAAGATGTTTCATATCATTTTGTTTCTGTAACTTTTTTTTTAATACACCTCTCATCAGTATTTCATTTTAAAATAGTCTATCATAGGACTTGGATTCCACTCAGAACATTTTCAAGAGGCAACAGACTAATTGGGGAGCCTTTATTGTTCACTTCGTAGCGATTTTTGAATCTGATGAAAACGTGATATTTTTTAAGTGTCTTCCTGGATCACAATGGTGTGATCAAGTGACATCATACGCTACTCAAATTATTCTTTGGAACCACCAAAGGGAATTGCATATTATGATAGTCAATATCTGAGTTAGACTTCCCTAAGACAGCATTGTCCTCATTTAGGTTAACTCGGATTCAGCATTGTCAATTAATTCTTTTTATTTTTAAAGTGTTGGTGCCTGTTTACCCGTCTGTGTTTTAGATACTTCCCTTTCTGGTTCCTATCACTTGCTGGGTAATTTTGATGATTGCTTCTCTAAAATAAATGCCCTGTGTTGAGAGGGTTTAGTCTGCGTGCTGCAGCTTTGTGCTTGGTGTTAAATTTCCAAAATTCAAATAACCTTGCATGTTCCAAAAATACTTCTGGGTTATCACATCTTCACTAAAGCTGAAAATATGAGGTCAGCATTTGTATGTATTTCCTAGTAGGTGGTGTGCCTTTGGTCAGGGCAGAAACATCACGTGGGAGGACTGCCTGTCACTCGGTGTCAAACATGCTATGTTTGTTTATTCATAGGCCAGGCCTATGAATTGTCTGCCACTGTCTGTGGGGTTAAACTTGTAGTTATTTGGCCCCTCCTCAGTGTCCTCTTGTCCTTCCTCTGCAAATGCCTCATTTAGCCTCTTCTGGCCTCCATTATGCCTCCTTTTCATCCTTCCTTTCTTCTCTATTTTTCTTTATAGATGAACAATAAAAAGGATTTGACCTGTTTAGAATGCAGAAATACAGACATGGCAATATCCTGTAAAATATCCCCAAATTCTTACTCAGACATGCAAAGCAGCAGAGGCCTGGTCTATACTATAAATGTAATCATTCCAGAATCTGGTTACATCACAGTGTTTTTCACCAACCTGGTTAAAAACATGGTTTCAATTTGCAGAGTAGACAGGATTTCAGCTGCGTTTCCTAATCAGACTGGTTATGGAACACGGCTCTGGTCTAGCCTGCCCTGCAAAGTGGAGTGATGTTTATAAGTGACTTACAGGGTGCTTGGGGGTATCCTGGTGCTACCACAGGGATAGATCATGAAAGAGCTAAATTGTCCACTGCCTGGAATAAATGAATTTACCTTCTCAAAATTTGTGTTCAGTACACAGAATACAGCAGTAGTTTTGTAAAGCAAAAAGTTCGAAAAGGTGAATATTTAATGGCTTTGCTGCCCCACACTTCATCTGTCAGACATCTAGTTATCTGTGCAAGAATTTGAGCTGTGTAATTGCTATTTTCAATCCACATTTGCTCCACCAAAGGTGAATTCTGAAAGGGTTGGGTGGTATGGCAGAACAAATGATGGGAATACGTCTCCTGTATGTCTGTCCTTATGTATGCAGGGTTTGACTTTTGTTACATAACGTCGTATGTTATTTGGTGCAGATTGAGTTCTATTTAGCCAGTGTTGTTTCTAGCACTTCCTTTGAAAGAACAACCTCGTATGCCTGGCAGTTGCGAGGGGATTTTCTCTGCCTTTCTGCCCTTTGGCCATATCTGATGCCATGAATCTCTGGGGCCTGTAGCTCCAGTTCATCCCAGTCCCTCATAAATCGAATACAGTCAAATAAGGGGCTGCCAGTTAGTGTGAACGTGTTCAAGCACAGAGAAACCAGCACCGATGGCTGCTTTTCCCCCTAGCAAATACTAACCCCTGCAGCCTCGTGCATCCAGCTCGCCCTCGCTGCCTGCTTCATTCTTTCCCATGTTCAACCCGCTCCACCGCTTTCCCACTTAGGAATCTTTCCAACCTCCAGGTTTCCTACTGATCCATACCCAGGCAACGGTCTGTGAAACCTTTCTGTTCCTTAAACTTTCCCCAGCTCATAACTGTTTCCTTGCAGGATAGATCCAGGTTCCTGGCGTGCAAACAAGCAGCCCACAAGGCTTTGAAATCTTTCCTCCCCCACCTGACATCTGTCAGCAAAACCCTCCAATTTGTTGCTCTGACTCAGCTGCAGATGAAAATCGGGCTGCTGTAAAAACTGTCATTCCTTCTCTTGGAAGCTCTTAGCCTGGCTGCCCAGAGCTACTGCCAGGTATAACCCAAGTTATTATGAAAATACTATTTGGTCTGCTTGGACTTCATACTCCTTATTACAACGTACTGTGGTTCAGTCACTCGAGTGGTGGCAATGGGCACTCCAGTACGCGGGAGGGGGAGACGCTTCTTGGGTGATAACCTTGAGCTTTATTGCATCTTTGGCCATGAATCAGAGGTCTTTGTTGTGCTTATGTGCGTGCATGGCACCAAAAGCTTGCTTTTCTGTTCTATGATTCCCTAAAAAGATAATCGAAGTGTTGTCTTTGAACCAAGTCCTGTAGCTTTTCACATATATTTATGCTTAGTATTTCTGGTGCTGTAGAAAGAAAACAAAACTAGAAGAGAAAACTAGAAAAGAATAGTTTCTGCATCTTGAATTTCTTATGGAGTTTGTGGCTTGATTTAGTTAGATAAGGCAACTTTTATGAAATTAATTTATGGATTTTATGACAAAACTTTTTAGATTTATATGCCCATCCTATATATTTATCCTTTTGGAGAAGCTCTGTATCCTAGCTTGTATTTATAACCTTAAAAATCTAAATAGTTGATTTTCTTCATGTACTGTTTATTTCTTTTTCTAGCTGGAAGTAAAGCAATGGAGTACTAATTTGAGGAGGGCTTCACTAGATTTTTTTTTTCAGGCCCAGTTTTTCTTTGTCTGCTATTTTGTTAAGAAAAGTTAGAGTCAAGAGATGTGAGTTGACAGGTTTTCTCTTTTTTCCTTACTGTTCCTGTACCAGAGGAAAACAAACGATTTCCTTTACCTTCCCTGCTCCTTCCTGCTTTTTGTTATCATTTTTTTCTTAACAGAACTCTCCTTCCATATTGTTTACATTAATCTTCTCTATTTTACCTCTTCCATGCTGAGAACCAGTGCAGTACAGCAACTAATAACTCCGTGAAATGCATTATAGGCTAAAACACATGAATACACACACATGCACACGCGCACACATTTTATGTGTGTGTGTGTATATATATATATATATATATATGTAGCTTTGATGTATTCAGTTATACATTTGTTAGGTAAAAAAAATACTGTTCAAAGTGTGAGTACAAGCATTTTTCCTTTTTCATGTGCATTTAATTATAATGACCTGGCAAACATGGGTCACATCCATCAGTCTAGACAGAATTTTAAAAAATAAGAATTGCCTTTAGACACATGTTACTTTATATGCCTGTCATACTTGAGTTGCAATATTGGTGAAGAACATCTGTGTTGCAGCTGGTGCCTACACTTGCAGAGAAGCAAATTGCTCTAACTGCCAGAAAAGCTAGCATAGCAAAGATCCATTTCTTTTTTGGATACAGCATTAATTTCATAGCTACTTAAAACCAAATTATGCTTCTAGTTTGTTTTCACACATCCTGATTATATTTTCCTCCTTGCAGTCACTGCAGTATCTCACTAAGGCACATAAATGTGAAATTCAATCAAATGACTGGGAGAAAGATACTTCATCCTTTAAGGAAGTGGTGAAAGGAGCCATAGAGATTGCACATGGTATGTTCTGAAAATAACATACATTATTCATGAAAATATACAGAATATTTAATATGCTTCATTTAAAAATATATACATATATTTTAGCCATTTTATTTATTCTTGCCAAGTCCTCTAGCATAAAGCATAGTTCTAACAGTGCATATGAGAATATGCTCGGAGCGGAGCAGAACTCGTGTTCTGTGAGTCAGCAAACATTGTGCACTGTAAGTGTGTGATTGATGCCGTGGTCACCAAGGCACTTAATGGTCCAGGAATCTTTTAATGTAAATAAAAAAGAGTCAGTGGTTCATTTCAGTCATCAAAAAGTCACATAACAGTTTTGACTGACCGGACCAGCCCAACATCTCAAGCATAGTACTATGTATATTCTAGGGGTAGGAGATGGACAGAACTTAGTGCTGGTAATGACTCTGTGGGAAGGATGCTTTCAGCTTGGTTTTAGAGGGATCTTCTCAAAACTACCTGGGATTCTCTTCATGAGTTTTTTTGGACTACTGCATTCAGAAGTTATGCATGGAAGGTATCCAGAGTTATAATCAAATGTTGTTTAAAAGATTATCATGACAGAGGTAATGCTTTTTTTGTTATGATGTCCTTTTCTGTGTTTGGATTCTAGTGTCTATAAAGTGCAGTAAAAACAAGTCTAATCATCAGGAAGCTTTGCAAATACTTTCTTCAGCTCGGCTCAACTTACGTGGCTTGTCATCCAAAGCAAAGGTAGGAATGTTTGAGAGAGATATCTTTATTCCATTGCCAGAAACCATTTCTTTGGTTTAAGTCATTCATAGATCGAGTAACATGAACCTGTCCCATTGCATCATCAGGGAGATGTGCATCTCTGCACCATTTAGAATTCCAATTTTAAGGAGGTTTATTTTCCTTCTTCCTCCAAGGCTTTGACTGAACTAAGATTTTGAAGCTAACTTTTAGTGAGAATTTTACTTATTGTAAGGCAAACACTCAAATGTTTAGAAGAAATCAGTCATTTCAAATATTTTTTTCCTTGTGTGAGTAATCATAAGGACAGCAGGGGCAGTCTGAAGAGCAGTGGATATCAACCTGCAAAAAGGATAAAGTCTGCTAGGACTGTTTTACATCTCTTTAAGTTGTTTTATAAATGGAGTTACATATTAAAACAGCAAACACATTTTAAGCAAGGTTTTCATGGATAACCTGCTGATTCAGATATATTTTTGAAAATTCTCATGGAATTACATGTTTGGTTTTCAGATTTCTAGTGTGCGTATCCATGCAAATCAAGGCACCCAATACAGCACAAGGCTGTTCCTGCAACATTATTATCCTGTTTTTATCCTTTACCTTACAACATGAGATCAAGTCATTGTTTAACTGATGACTGATCTGGAATTCATTTGTGTTCTAATATCTTTAAGAAGTATTCTTCCTGTGCTGTGTGTGGGGTTTAGTAAACGTGAATTACAGAGCCTAAGTTTTATAACATGTGTGCTTGTGTTACAATGTGTTGATCCATCATCAGTGTGCTAAACTTGGCTCACTCCCCTTTAGTCCAATAATTTTTAGGAGAAGGGCATAGGAAAGTTGTTTAAGCAGACCCAAGCTGGCTCCATAATGAACTCTGCTTGTTAGATACTGACATACCTAACTCTTAGGAATGATGGGAAGAATTACAACTTGTGTGTTCTGTTGTGATTCACAAAATGGTTTAAAAACAGTCTGTAGACTGAGTATGTCAGTACAGAAGGTGGGAGTACTTGGCATAAATGTTATAAAACATAAGTACAGGTGGTTTAAATTATGCTGGATAGTGTAGTCACTGAAATACTAAGAATAAGTGAGTCTAGGAAAATGTATTATTGACTCTTGAAGGCATTAAGTAAATTTTTTTTGGCACATAATAGTGTCTCTAAGTTTTATGGCATTTTTGAGAAAAGTAACATGTTAGAGATAAAGCTATTAGTGACCTAATTAGTTTTTTCCGACCTTCCAATATGCTATCTTACTAAGCTTATCTCTTGAATTTGAAATCATGTTGATTTTTGATGGTGTATGCCTTTGGTTTAAAATGCTCAGTCATCTCCTATAAGATGCTGTGTATTTGTCTGTTCAAACTTGACTCCTGTTGCTGCCTAGTGAGTCAATATTAGTAGTTGTATTTTTTTTTCCTTTTAAAAAAAGGAAAAGTACCTAATGAGTCAATATTAGTAGTTGTATTTTTTTTTCCTTTTAAAAAAAGGAAGAGTACCTAATGAGTCAATATTAGTAGCTGTATTTTTTTTTCCTTTTAAAAAAAGGAAAATACCTAAGTGTTAAGAGCAGACTCAGGAGTAAAGATTCCAGGAGGAATAAAGGTACAGTGAAAGGTAAAATTCCAAAACTTTCTAGGCAGGATATGCAATGGGAATAAACAGAATAAAGGTACAGTGAAAGTAAAGGTAAAATTCCAAAACTTCCTAGGCAGGATATGCAATGGGAATAAACCAGTAGTTTCTGTACAAGAGAAACAGCGTTGTTCCTCAGGCTGTCCTGGGATCTATGTGGATACTGTGGGGTGGAAAAGTAAGTCACAAGCCTGAAGAATGACAGTGCATGAAACTTGCCCAGTCTGCATCCAGCTGAAGTGATCTCTTAAACTGTGTGGAGAAAAAAAATAATAATGAGCAAATAATTATATCATCCTGATTTATTTAGTTGTCTTAGCCAGAAAGAACCAAATTTTCCTGTCATATTCCCAGTGTGAGTTTGTTGGGCAGACAGTCAGAAAAGACTTTGTACTTGCTGAAGGAACGTGTTCCTATTTTGGTGAAAGATGTTCCTTTGTTCGGTGACAACCCTGTTGTGAAACACACAGAAGATCTTTTTAAGGCCTTTTAAGTACATTTTTGTTTATATACGTATCTGTATTGTGCCATTATGTTTTGATGATACAGTGAAGACAGATGTACTCCAGAGCAACTTTTTTCTTCTGGGTTAGTTTTCATCTCTAAATGCAGGCTTTCCGTTTGTGTCAAATGAAGTATGAATTGCTCTCTGTTTAGATAATAAAGGGGAAACATATGTCTGGATTTCCCCTCTCCCCCTTTCCCCCCCTCAAATTTATGTGCAGTGGCATCATGCACAGCCTAGCTATTACCTGAGTCAAAAGACAGATTCTGGCCTTCCAAAAATAATATGTTTTGGTGTGGCATGGCCAAAGTAACAATTTGGTAGGAAAGCTCTGGTCACACCTGTGTATCTCAAGAGTTTAGACAAGTCATTTATTCTTCCTCTTCCTTAGTTTCCCCGCCAGTATGTTGAGATGACAGTTGCTCATGAGTTAGCTCTTTTGTGGTTTTCTTAATGTCTTTAAGTACAAGCTATTTTTATCTCTTTGTAGTGTTTAGTTTTCTTGTACCGGAGTTAATTACACGCAGATGCATTTCTCTACCCACACACGTCTCGACATCAAAAGTTCAAACATGTTTATTTGAGGTTTTGGAGAAAATGGCACAGTATGATAAGACACTACGAATTCATAGCCATTAAAACTCAACTACTACTTGTTTGAGTTTCACGGTAAAGTCCTTTGCTTTTAATGGGAGCGGAAGTTGGGAGTAGGCAGTCAGGTCAGAGCAGAAGCCCAACTTGCATGGGGTCACTCAGCCCTTTTTGATCAAAGATCCTCAGGTATGTGGCACATTCATAGGGGCATCTGTAACTAACCCAGAAAATGGTCGTTTTAAGGAGAGAAATTTTCATGAATGTCGAAAATAACATGAAGAATGCTGATGCGAAAGCTTTTGTAGTTTGTGAATTCTGTCTCTACCCTGAAACATAAGAATTGTAACTGTTGTTTAAAATAATGTGTTTGTTTTTGTTACACAGCAACTTTTTGTAGATGTAGCAAGTGGGGAGGTTTCCAGTGAGATAGCTGATGAAGTGACAACTATGGACAACTTGATTGCTGAGCTTCAGGAACTGAGCAACCAACGGAGAAATCAGTGCTGAAATGCAGACCAGATTTCATGGGAGGAAGACCATAATGATGTGTTTCATTTGCTGCAGGTTCACTGGTGAAATGGTAACAATTCCAGCGCAACAACGTGCTCAATAAACATTTTTTGTAAAATGCTGTTCTCATGGTCAGCTTTCCTGAGGCTTAAGTGTGCTTTTTTTTTTGGATTCTTATCTACTCTTGCCGTCGTAGAGTTGTGTGTCAGCTTCCTGGAGCCCAGATTTGCTGGGATGGAGCTTGTTGCGCGTGTGAAGCGGTTGCTGAGGATTCATTGCACCTGAGAGGGTCACATGGCTGGTGCTGGGTGGTGGGAGCAGCGGAGTGGGAGGAGCCCCACGGCTGGGGGGGAGAGGAGGCTGCCTCTGGCAGGAGGCCGGAGCTGTGTCAGGCTGGGGCCTCGACCAATCACAGCCTGCGGTGTCCCTGCCTGGCCAGTCACAGCCTTCCCAGTGAGCTGTGTGGCCAATCAGAGGGCATGTCTGGCTGCCCCTGGCCAGTCAGAGGCCCTGTGAGGTTGGCAGGTGAGTGGCAGGAGGCGGTGGTGAGGTCCTGGAGGTCCTGACCTCACCTGAGGCTGTCACGGGCTCCTTGGTCTTCATTGCTTAGGGGGTGGCGTGAGTGGGTGCCAAAAGTGAGATTTTTTGGAGTTGAGTCTTCTCTAGCTGTTGTTCATGAAGAGTGATCAAGGTGGCCAGGGGGTTTGGAGCTATTGCTTGCAGCAGTATTTTAGTCAAAAAGATGTATAACGGGCCCCATATGCAGTAGAGCAGAGCTGCATTTAGGGCTTTTACAGCCGTGGGCATTTATCTCCACTGAGGCAGCAGTAAAACTGAAGTCTAGCCTACAATACTTGTATTTGACCACACTTGAAGAGCTTGTTTTCATCTAGATTACATTGCATTGTTTATTTTTTAAGTATCTTCCATTCAGTTTTTCTTAAAACAGATATTTTCCAGAAGCATATGCAAAGTAGTTTGCTCACACATCATGCTTTTGGCTCTTTCTCCCATATAGGCATGATGCAATCTCCAAATTTGTAGTTATCTCTATTCTATACATATGCACCAGATATGGTATGGCCATTAAAGCTATATAGTTTCTATATGGCAAGAGTGTTGTCCCCAAAGAGAGAATCAGAAAGGAAGGGGAAACCAAAAAGAATTAGTTAATTGGGTTTGAAGCAAAAGGTAACTGTGTTTTATTGTGAAGAAGGGAGACATTTTGGCATCTTTAGCTATCCTTGTAAAGCTTTTTAGAATGGAAAATAAATTATTTTCTGGCAGTATTTAAACAAGAAGTTCCCACTAAAAATATTATCTTAACAAAGGATAAACCTGTTAGTGAAGGAGAACTGGTCCAAAACACTTGCTTATTTGAAATGGTCCAGAAAAGGAGGAGGCATTAAAGTTTATGCAGAGTGAATTTGCTGGAAATGTTCCCACTTTGCTTGTGTGTGTGTGGTGAAGAGTCTACATAACTGGAAAAAAAAATAGATGGGAAGTTAATCTAATATCAAGGAATATTAGAAGAGCTTGTGAGAAGACCTTAATTTCCTTCTGCTTTCATTTTTTTAATCATCTTTTGTTTCTAAGGTGGTCATATTAAAAAGTGATTCCTCTCTCTAACTATGCTCCCCTTTGGTCCTTCGCAAGTTTTCTCAACACAGGTTTTTTCTCGTATGGGCCTCCCCCTCTTGGAGGATGTGTAGAATATAAACAACTTCCTTCTGCATGGTACAGCTAAGCCCTGCTATCCACAGACTGATATCCATAGTTCCTGAGGAGCAAAGCTGTTAGTGTCAGAGCAGCACAACAATTTTCCTGTAATAATTAATTTAATAGAGGTGAGATGTCTGCAGGGACCTTAAAAAATAAATATGCATTATTTAAATATGCAGAGACAATAAATATGGGGCAGAGGATGGAGGGGCAGGAGCTGGATTGCTATGCAGGAGGGACTGGCTTTTCTTTGTCCCTGAAGATCTCAACCTCTTATATCCATGAGTATTCATACTTTGCTCTCTCTTGTTCTAGTGACATTTTCATCTTGCTCGGGTACAGGGTTAGCCGGCTTTGCTGCTTTGATGAGCGTGTCACAGAGGCCTTTTAACATGTTACCGAAACAAAATCCGCCTCAGTTTGGAATGATGTTCATTTTCTGGGATCATGCCAACAGCACCTGGTTCAGAGTAGCTTTCAGAAAGCAAATAACTCCCAAAAAGGCACCAAGACAATGCTACTAAAAAAGCCTTAGCCATCCTTCACACTTTAAATAAATAAATAACAGCTTGCCAGAATGGAAAGAGGAAGGAATATTTCGGAGGCTGAAACCTGTCCAGATCGGTGTTGCAGGGGAGCATCTGTCTTCTAATATGGGGATGCTTTTCTCTTGGCCAACTCCCCTGAGTTCTCAGGGATCCTTGTGGCCTTAGCAAAAGTGCTAAGCTTTAGTTTCATTAGAGATTACCTGTTTCATCATCTGTTTGCTGTTACTAATAATTTGGTGTGAGGTAGAGGTAAAACAGATGAGTCTAGAGTTTTGTAACTTTGGTGTACCCAGACCAGCTAAGCACTTGTCTCAAGGTTTTTGGGAAAGGGTGTGAAGCCAGTAAAGTTTGAAGGGAAAATGAAATATGAAGGAGAATTTATTTGCGAGGCCTAAGAGGATGCAGCGTGTGTCTTCTGCCCTAATACGGTTCAACCTACGCTGTGGTTTCAAGCACAGGTGGGTAGAGCCTGGGAAGCATCTCTGGATTCACCAGGAGAGCTGGGTGTGCGGAGCCGGGCGCAGTGCTGAGCGGCCGTCTGGGGCTGGGACATTCACTTCTACTCACGAGGCAGGGCTGGTGAGGCCGTGCCGAGTCTGGCAGGGCTTCCCAGGTAAGCACTGGTACCTGTTCCGTTCTGCATCACCCCGCATCACTGCCGGTAAACGTTCTGTTCCGTGTCCCGTCATCCTCGGTGTTCTTGCTGCTGCTGGTTCGCCCAGAGAGACAGGGAGCTTTCATCCCGTGTGCAAGGGCTGGCATGAAATGAAACTTGGAAAAAGTTCTCAGACCTAAAAATGTTTATGGCTTGTATGCAAATACAAAGGATACAGTTACGGGTTTAGATTAAGAATAGGTATGTACATTGGTTAAAGCAACACCTCTTAATTATTTTTAAAATAAGTCAGAGGAAAAAAAAAAGATTAATTTTGGAGACATTCTGCCCTGCAAGGTATAAGGTCACTCTGAAATTATTTTGGCTTAGCATTTCTGTTCAGTATTTCTGTCTCAACATCAGTGGATGTATGAATGACAGTACAGATGGGCGTAATGTATTTTGGGGGTAAGAGGAAGCCAAAAAAAAGACTTGCTATTTTCAGGCTAATGCCAATTAAAATTATATACAAGTGCTTCATTTCAACTGTGTTTATGTGGAGCTCTGTACCAGGGGAGCATATGAAACGGGGAAAAGACAACAGCTGATTGTTACAATTTGGGTTCTCTGAAATTTAAAATAAACTAAAATGTGGTAGGAAAATTTATTCTAAACAGGAGAAAATTTTCACCATGTATTTATAAATGGGGGGGGGGGTATGTATATAGACACAAAACACACCCCTAAATGTATCAAACGAGTGTGTCACAGAACTGAGTTGTTAATACTGAAGTTATGAGACCTTTACAGGCAGGTAAAGCCCACAAAAGCAGTGGGCAATGCAGAGACTGGAACATATGCCAGAGCACTCTCTCCATGCATTTCCAGCATACTTCCCACTAAAGAATCCAAGTGAGGACTACAGGATTGATAGGCTGTGATTTCAAAGGTGACTAGTTATTTTTTAAAGAAACCTTTAAAGGAGTTTCACCTTTGAATGTTTAATCTTACAATTTTGATACTTACCTTGAATTAATACAGATATGTATAGCAGTTACTTAAGTTATTTGCCTTTTTTAAGGTGTTTTATGCACAGAAGTGCATATAAAAGTATGCCTATCCCCTACAGAGAACTCCTGAGCCAGTAATATCTGGGGGAGGGGGGAAGGTTCAAGCAAATTAGGCCAGATGTAGCATGCTCCATTCTGTACATATTATATGATAAGGGTTAGAAGTAAAGCTGGCAAGCTTCACAATGTAAATGACAATAAAATATTTGCTATTATGCAAAAGCCACTGCCATAGAGTAATACAGATAGCTTTTGCACCATTCAGTACTTATAAAGTACTTATAAATAGATAGGTATCAATTGACAAGTAGCTTTTTCAGGCATGCGCTCCCATATAGTAGGTGCATTATTAGACAAACATTCTACTAATTCCTGAGATACATTAATAGAAGAGTAAATCCTTTATAGACTGAATGTAGTAGCAAAATTGCGTCCCCTCGGCCGCCTTGCCTCCCCTCGGCTCTTTCAAACCTCTGGTTCTGTTGTTAAGGCCAGAAAACTAAAAATGTGGATTCAGCCTGGCCTCTCTGAGCAAGACACAGATGCTGGGTATTGACAAGTATGAGTCGCTGCCTTGCCATACTGGGGTAAATAAAAGAACTATTACAAATTTAAAGCGCTGACTAATATTGATCTTAACCTAACTTGGCTCCCAGTAAGAACAGGGTGGTTTGGGTTGAAAAATTGGTGATAATTAACTCTGCTTTCTGTCTAGAACTGTTTTTCAAGTTGACCTAAGTATGAAAGTTCTTTTTTTCTCTTTCCAGTTTACCCTGACCTGAATATTTTCTCTGAACACACCAAGAACCTTTTAATCACCAGTGATTGTATCCCTTCTTTTTTTTTTTCTCTCTCTCTTTTTATTTTAAACCCCCATGAGTCAACTACAATAGCTCTTGGCCAAAAACCAATTTAACAATCTAGGCAAACAAATACCAGCCAAGAGTCATGCAACGGAAAACCCGGATTAGCAGCATGAAAGCCTTGGCAACTGCGAGTTAGCCCATTACTGACATCACTTCTGTAGTGAAGCAGCTAATTTTTGTGAGTCGCATTTAAAGTTAGCTCTTATGATTCAGTAGCTTTCCACTGTGTCACCCCTAAGTGAACACTGAATTCTTTCTGTCTTAAGCAGAGTCATTCCTTCCACTTCAAAGAGACTCTCATCCTACTTAACTTTTGGGGTTCTGTTTCCCCAGGGATTTCTGCTCCTTGCCAAAATGTTATTTTGCAATAGGGTGAATTGTGATCATGTTCCCCTCTCCAGTGTCTCTTGACACTGAGTTTGCTTGCCTGACTATACATAAATCCCTCAATTGCAGGGGGTTACCTGCCAATTTTGGGACCTAGAGATCCTTCCCTTTGAAAAAAGCACCCCCAGTTTTTATAGTTCTTGATGAGTTTCTGCTCCGCGGTGTCTCCATTTTGTCCATTCCTAGTACTTATGGGTAGAGGGGAGGAAGAGGCCCTATGCCTCTTCCTCCTTTCTTTAAGGCCTTTATAAGACTTCCAGGTAGTTGAGGTAGGAGAGAGCCCTTAAGGTAGCAATTATCGTAGAAAGTGGCTTACAGAGACGTGGAAAAAGTTGGAGTCTGTAGTGAGATGATGAAAGACTTAAGTGAGCTGGGTCTGTTTAGCCTAGAGAAGCCTGAGAGGAAATCTGACCAACATGTACAAGTACCTGAGGGGTGACTGTAGGGAAGATGGGTGGCGGTCAGTGATAGGACAAGGGGTAACGGGTGCCAGTGGAAACCCAGGAAGTTCCATCTCCATGTGAGGAAGAACTTCTTTACTGTGAGGGTGACAGAGCCCTGGAACAGGCTGCCCAGAGAGGTTGTGGTCTCCTCTGGAGATCTTCCAAACCCACCTGGATGCCACCCTGTGCCACGTGCTCTAGGTGTCCCTGCTGGAGCAGGGGGGTGGGCCTCGATGATCTCTAGAGGTCCCTTCCAACCTCAGCCATTCTGCGAGATGGGAGAGCTCCTCAGTGCAGGAGCTGCATGTTGGCTCGGCCCCGCTGGGGATGAGCCCGAGGGCAGGTGTCTGCATTCGTGAGGGTGAGGAGTTCTGGGAGCCCCTGCCTGACGGCCCAGACTGTGCAGGGAGAGGCACAGTGTAGAGACCGGACGAGCCCTCTGCAACTCCTGGCACCAGCGTGTGAGAGCCATGCGAGGCCACATGTCCTGCCTTGAGGGAAGGACTGAGCCGCAAACAACCGGACTAAACCAGCTCGTGGCCAGAGCGCTCCACCAGGCCGAGCAGAGGTAACAGGTACAGCTGGAGAGCAAAGGTTCGTAAGGGCGAGGAGTTCTGGGAGCCCCTGCCTGACAGCCCAGACTGTGCAGGGAGAGGCACGGTGTAGAGACGGGACGAGCCCTCTGCAACTCCTGGCACCAGCGTGTGAGAGCCGTGCGAGGCCACATGTCCTGCCTTGAGGGAAGGACTGAGCCGCAAACAACCGGACTAAACCAGCTCGTGGCCAGAGCGCTCCACCAGGCCGAGCAGAGGTAACAGGTACAGCTGGAGAGCAAAGGTAAATCCGAGCTTGGCAGCAGCTCAGGGTGGACCGAGCTGCACTGCAGGTGCAAATGCCAGTGCTCTGTAGGGCTTCTAACAGCCCATATGGTCTTGAGCGATCCTGTCTGCTTGGGGAGCCTCCAGCCATACCTAGGATTTTTTGATGTGTTGTATTTATAGCTGCCCCTCGTGCAGTGCTCAGGTTTTGCTATTGTCAATGCTATCATCTCCTATTTTTAGAGGCTTTTAATTTGACTGTAAATTCTATGCAGCCCTAATACCAGGCATCGTGAGCGTAGTCTCAGCCGGTGTGCACTTTCCCTCTGAAAAATGAGGAAACAGTTCATAAGCTTGAGGAGCTCCTGAACAAGATGATTTTGGTAATTTTTAACACAAAGCCAAATTATTGTCATGCTGAATACAGCTGTTTGTAGCTGAAGTATGTCTTGCATTTGGTCTGTGCCCCACAAAGGCTTTTTCTGCTATATCAATCTACAAGGAAGCTGATATGGGAGCAAAGCAGATGCAAAAGACTTAATATAAAAGCACTTAAAAAGCAGTTTCAGACACCGAATTTATATTGAGTCCTGTATAAATTCATGGGGGAAAAAATAACCTACATATATAATAAAAAGTTCGACTTCCATAAAATGAAGTAAAACAGTAACAGTGCTGAGTGTGCCTGGTGTTAAAACATGATCCAGAGATGTCGCAGGCAGTGTGGTATCCACAGTTGCTTCCACATATTGGTTTACTCGTTGGGATATAGCTTAGCGTCTCAGTAGTTTCCAGTAGTAGACTGGAACTACAGCAAACTTACAGCAAACTACTAATCATGACTATTGCTACTGATGTATTAGGATTTTTCCAAGGAGAAAGATTTGAATCTCATGAGCTTAATTCTTTGTGTATCTCCATCCCTCGGCATCCCAAATCTATTATTCCTTACCTCCATCTTTCAGGTTGTACCAAGTGTTTTGTGTTGTTACCCATTGCCATGGATCTAATGGAGCACTGCAATTTTCAGACCTCAGAGATACTCATGCGCTACTTTTGCCTATCAGAGTTACATAGCTGCTCTTTTCCCACTTCCAGATAAAGCAATCTGAGATGTTCTGCTGCTTGAGGTGATGTCCATCTAGAACACTAGTTCTCATAGTATTTTATCGATCCACAGCAAAATTTCTGTTTGAGGCAAAATTTCAGAACTTCTATTCAGAAGTCACTATTTCTATAAAGTTTAAATGGATGAGAGAGATGTCAGTTTTGTAAATGGCCTTTTTTTTTTTTTTTTGAGACAGGATTTGTAATTTATGAAATGCAGTTAGACCCTAGGGTGTTTTGCTGCCAGTCCCTTCAGCTGAGTGGTCACTTTGATACTTCACATAGAGGCTCAGGGAATGGGGCCAGGGAGCCTTGGAAGGAGATGACAAATTAGTTTATTAATCCCATGAATATATACATAGCGTAATTCCTGTGGGTGTTTAGACCTTTTTTTTTTCCTGATATTTTCTCATACAGTTGTACTATAAACTATTTTGCACATTGCAAATGGTTTTTCATCAGGGTCTACTTGGTTGTTATAGTACCAGACAGGCAGGGAAGGCAGCTTGCTGTGACAGCGATGGATGCAACTGGGATATGTTGTTTCATGCTACTTGTGCATGTTCTGGATCACTGCAGATATGTTTGCCTTCCAAGACATAAATCCAAAGGAAAACTTGATATCCTCCCTGGCTGTGCTTCTTGCTGTAATGACATTTCTACAAGGCTCTGCATCAGTGAAAACAAATGGCTTTTATATTATGGGATGGCTAGGTTAGGGCTATGCAGGAAAGCAATTGTTTGAGTTCTTTGTTTTAAGCATTTGGGATTTGATTTATCGTCACTGAAATTTAATCTAGGTTTTTTCCTTTGGACTTTCTCTGCCAGAGCTCTAGTGAAAATATTGCATCAGCACCTCAGGAATGGAGCAGCAGTGTTATTCTGATCTGTCAAATACAGAGGCCATGAACTTCCCCTGAGAAACCCTGTGAAATGGTCTTTCTACCCTCTTCAGCACGGGTAGCATAAAGAATACTCCTTAAACAGGGGCTCCTGCAGCAGCCCCCAGCTCTCACACTTGCTCTGCATGTCAGCCCAACTGCTTTACCAGTTTTGTTGGATGCAGTGAAGTTACCTGTGTACATATATATTTGTCAGAGTGGGATCAGAATCCCACTAGTGTGAGAGCACAATAACAAGCAGCTTTTTGAGCATCATTGCTCAAGCAAGTAGTGGCTCTTCTAACTTAGATTTGAGTATGATATTATCAGACCTCAAATACGCCTTTCTACAAGCTTGAATACGTTTAGCCTTCATAAATAATTCAGGCCTTATTTGGAATAATAATTAAAAATAACAAGTAGAGATTTAAGAAGATAACTCTCAAATAACATTAGATATTTTAAATCTATAAACATCCTCAAGCATTCGTGCATCTATTGACAGAAATCTAAAAACAACTTTGCCCTTTGCTGCTTGGCAAAATTGCGTATGTGTGAGTGCATGTGTGTGGTTTTGTGCCTTTTAAAGGCGAATGATGCTAATGTGGCTTTATAATTTACTGTCTTGTTTGCACATGATACCATCGATGATCTCAGCACAATTCTGGAAATGGTGTTGAACTGTGGCAGAATGAGGGCAAGGGTGTAAATATTGTTTTGTGAACCTCTCTCTCAAATATTGACTATATTTTAGTCGAGAGATGGAAGGGTTTGAGAAATGCTTTTGGGCAGATGGCCAAGCTCAGCTTTCTGCCAGGGATCGGAAAGGATGCTGTACGAATGATTTGACTAGGAATCCCAGTTAAGAGAGATTTGCATTATTCTTCTGATTTTTTCCTCATTTAAAAGCAAAATCTAGATAAGAACATATACACAGTCTCCTCGTCCCTGCTGTTTTTTGATTGTCTCTATCACAGAGTAGCAGCAAAAGCCCCATGTGCTAATGTCAGAGGCATCCCTGGAATATGATGAGCACTGTACCAGGCACTGGGCGAGAGCTGTGTCAGCTCTAGGGTTTATTGACAGCAGAGAACATGCAGAAGTGTTCTTGCTTCTGCTTGTGCCTTTTTCCCTTATATTTTTTACCACCACTTCTTCTCTCCAAGGCCCTGGAACAACCAGCAGCTCATCTCCAGGCTCCTACTCCTCTCTGGCCTCAGAGGGGCTTTTAGGAGTGAATAACAGCTCTACTGGCCCCACACCAGGAGGGTCTTGGCCACCCTGATGCCTCCTGAGCCATGGAAATGGGCAGGAGGAGGCTCAGCCCCTGTGAGCAGGGCAAGTTCTGCAGCCGCCAGCTCTGCTGCCTCTGAGTTACCCTAAGTCACCATCCTTCACATTAACCCTCCTTGTTAACTGCTCTTCTTCCCTGCTCCATGGAAGCACTCTGCCAAATGCTCTTTTCCCCCAGACAAGACTGGCCTCGGTCACTCTATGTGGGAATGGTCCCTCGTCCCTGCTGATGTCCCGGCTGTGCCTGTGGTCACTCTACGTGGGAATGGTCCCTCGTCCCCGCTGATGTCCCTGCTGATGTCCCGGCTGTGCCTGAGGGAGCGTTAGCTGGTGCGGAGCACAACCATGCCAGAGGCTCATCCAATGTGAGGGATGGACTGGCCCAGCCTGGGCCCTGGCCCAGTTAGTCTGACCAGCACAGGCACTGCTGCAGAACACAGGTCTTGCTCCCAGAAAATCACCATCCAAGCACTGCCAAATAGGTGGAGGAACAAGAACATCTGAGCACTGACAGTTTACGCACAAGCTTCTGTGACTCCTCTGTGAGCAGGTACGGGAGAGGTGAGGTGAGTCCTCAGGAAAGGGAAGGGGCTTTGGGGGTGACCTAGGAGGTGCTGGGCGCTGTGCGTAGCTGCATGTGTGGAAGATGTCCCCAAGGTGGCTGCGAGGAGCTTGCTGCCCTGGCAGCACAAACAGGCCATAGCTGGAGGAACAAGTAGATACTGGGAATCCTGACAAGAAACATGATAGAGGACAAGGTAGGATTAACCTGTTCTTGAAGGTGCTTA
>NW_010580271.1:0-28335 GCF_000705375.1 Tinamus guttatus
ATGATTCTATGATTCTATGATTCTGAAATGCCCGCAAGTATATTCAAAGAGAAGCCTTAAACTTTTAGACAGTGGTATAAATTCAGACGCCAAAATGCTAGAGGTTTGCAGGTTAAGTTGTGGCCAAAGTCACAGGACATCGTTCATCTCCCACTTGGCTCGCACTAATTCCTGTCGTTTCCAGCACACCCCCGTTTTTAGGCTTTTTCTCTTTGGCTTTCTCAAAGCACCCGAGTGCTAATGTTGGGGCAGCAGGAACTCACCAGAGATATGTGACCTTCTCTGGCCATCCCTTACTCCTCCCTTGCTCCTTAAAATGCTCTGCCATGGGCTCACCCCTTAACTATTTCTGTTTTTAAAGTTTTAAGGTTTGTTTAAGTCTTTATATATTTATTTGAGCCTAAAATAAATCCCTAACTATTAAAAAAACACCCCTTTGCAGTGTTGTGAGACATAAATACAGGCAAGAAGTGATGTCTTTTTTTTTTTTTTCTGCTTGGGATTTTTTGTTTTTATTAAATTTTGTGTGTTTTTATGTTTGTTGTGCATTACTCCAGTGCTCTCTGGCACAGCAAATGCATAGGGATGACCTGGGGACAACTGAACCACTTGAGATAAAATAAGAACCAGTCTGAACCCTTCCTATCCCCCTCAACCTCACATTCCTCAAACTACACACAAACCTTTTTGAGGTTTATGAAAGTTTTGTGAACTTTTTTTGTGTGTTTGTTTTGCGAATTTTCACATGCCTTAGCACTTCCTGATTGTGATTTGGCTCTGAACACAGAAAAAGCAAAATGCTGCCTAAGAAATGCATGGTATTTGGTGGTTATTCTCCTGGGAACACTTCTTCTCCTGTTTGCATTCTCATTTCTCAACTTTTTGTGTCCCTGTTCTACATACATACTCAAGTCAGCTTTACTGAGCTAGCAATTGCCGTTAGACATTGGTGTATATTGGTTATTACCTGCACTTGGGTATTTATTGGTTCATTATCATTCCTATGTGCGTTAGTACGGAGTTAAGAGCCCTCTTAAGCCTCATGAAAGGTGAAATTATGTAAGTATAGAATTATTTTTACCTTTGTTATAGAAAAAGAACCACCGGTTCCTATTTAGTGTCGAGCCCTGGAAGCCCCTTGTTGACATTTGCTCAGCACAAATGCCTGGAGCTGGTGACCCCAGGGTTTTGTAGTCACAGACCTGCTTGGGTGAGCTTGCTTAAACTTAGAAGGAGTTTTGAATGTAGTTGTGAGAAAGTATTACCCAAAGCATAAGTTTTTCAGACTAAATACCAAGTGTTAATGATTGCTTTCACATTTTTGCACGTTTAGATTTTGGGTTTCTTCAGACTCTCCCAACCAGTAGCAGAAAGGTGGGAAGGTATCCTCAGGGCTGGACTGCCTTCTAGTCTATACCACATAAAAAATGACATTAATTGCATGAGGAAACATATTTTATATATTTTATGGAGCCAAACAAATAAACTCAGTTACTAACAACCTAAGTCAATTCTGAGTAATTGATTTAGGACTGAAAGGCTTACGTCCTATTACCAATCCCTTGAGCTATGCAGTCCCTAGAGAGGAAAATTATTGTATTTTTCCATCTCCTGTCTGCTCATATGAGCAGGGAAAGCAGCGCAGATGAATGATGTGAGAGTCACGTCTGTTTTCAAGTATCAGAGCAAAGCTGCAAGTTTAGTCTGTTTTTAGTCCGGTTTTAACTCTTAACCGTGTCAGAAGGCCTTCAAAAGATAACAAAATTTGCAATTGTTTGGAGTACAAAGGAGCTCGAAGCCTGAGTAGGTCCCCTCCTTCTTCAAGGATGGAGATTATTCCTTCATTTATGGTGTTTTGTTTAGCTAAAGCATCCACGAATCCTGCTATAGTGTCCTCATCTGGAGCTGAACGCCTCTAAACTTCAAGACCAAAGGCTTACGCTTTGCCTAGGTGCTTTAGCGTAGTAATTCCGATTTCCTTGAGGATTTCAGCTCTCCTCAGGTGCAGAATTTGATTCTTGCCCCTCTCCCACATGCAAGGCTGCAGAACAGACATAAAAGACATGTTCCTGATGTCTTAATAACCAAAGAAAAAGAGTCAAAGCAAACATGAGAAAAGACTTCTTGCCTTCTTGTGAATGTCTATCACAGTTTAAACCACTACTTTAACGTCTTTGGTCTCATAGGTTATAATTTCCTGTTATCAGGGTAAGGATGTTTTAAACAGCTTTTTGTAGATGATTAGGTATTTGCTGATCATTCAGGACAATTTACGAAGATAAATATATGTTAAATGGGTTTCTTGTTAAAACCGATGTAGAAGTAACCCCTCGAGGCCAGACAGTAATTACTCCTAATAACAAATTAAAGCATTACCTACTTCTTTTTCGTTTTTCATTTTGAAGGGGAAATTACCTTACATGACTGAATGTATTCAAAACCGCAGATTCACATTTTTTGATAAAGACACTTAAAAAAAAATAAGAAGATGGGGGAGAAATACTCAAAATACTCGCAGAAAGGGGATGGTCTTCAGCACATTTATTTTTGCAGTAATTCTGTTTAACTTGTGATGACCTTGTGGTGACTGGGGCTGGCAGGTCCCTCTTGCTGCCCCTGCTGTGTGTCCTGCAGTGAGTTTTTACTCATCGTACTCATCCTCACTATGAAATCACTGTGCAATATTCCTAAATTAGTCCAAAAAAGCTGTAGCTTTCATGAAGCCTCTTTACTCAAGGTTTACTTCTTGCGTGGGTGGGTATCAGGATAGCAGCTCTTGTTGTCTTCTCCATCAGGCAATGTGAGTAATTGGCGAGGATGGAGAAGGGCTTCCGAATCCGTGGCACTTTTTGCTAGGTAGAATAAGCATCTAGGGACTTAGTGGCTGTGACACCTTTTACAGCTTTCCTGCTGCTCTAATTTATACTGAAATACAGGACAACACACACCTCAAGGTAAATCAGAGCAACGCGTTTGACACATTTCTTCCCAAGTGAAGATGACTTTGGCTCATCTAGTTCATTTATGTATAACAACTTCTTCAGATGTTTTTAGAGACTCTATAGAATTTGCATGAGTAAGACATTTTTTCATCAGTTTCTGTCTTTTCCCTAAAAAAGCATTTTCTATCTGGGTCTTGCCATCTGTTTGCATATCTGTCTTGCTAGACACTCACTTTAGGCAAATCGCTGTGGCTTCTGAACCTTTCTATCTCAGTCAGAATCTGTCCCAAGTTTGGCCAGAACTTGGACAAAACTTTCCATGCCTGGTGATCTTTGAAACCTCTCTCATCAGCCTATACTATTTTGTATAGGATCAAAGGTTTGGCTTGTAAAATATAGATATTAGATTCAAAATTAGCTGCTATGGAAGTTCTTAAAGTTGCTTTTTCCCTCACCCCTAGTTCAAGCTGCCACAAAGCAGAAATCTTCCGCAAAGCAGAGGTGACTTGTGCCTTTCTCAAAGAGCAATGCTTTGAAGCACCCCTAATAAAGTGCATGGAAGAATGCTGCTGTATCTGGTCACTTCTTCCCGGGGTAATTGCAGATTAACCTGCATTAATGAATTACAGCCTTGTGATCAAAAAGTCCAGATGAATGTGTGTCACGCGCCACACAATTAATTATTTTCTCAGTTTGTCTTCAAATGTACCGTTTTGTTTGGGAATATTGCAGATATATGTCACTCATTATTGATAGATTTGTCTGACTTCCTGTCAAATCTATGTACATTGACAAAAATCTATTTTGTTGTTTTTGTCACAGAAATCTATACTGGCATTTTTCCCCATGGAGATTTGGCTAGTCATTGTCAGCATGAGGTGCCAGCTAGAGCTTTTACTGTTTTTATTGTGCCAGCTGCTTTCTTGGCTTCAAATCTTTTGGTTCAGATTGTAAATGGGGGCGAGACATCCGTATCTAGCCAGCGTGCTCGATGGAATATGACAGGGACTTGATTTTTCATTTCTTGCTGCCTTTCTTAGTGCTAGCACAAGATGACATGGATGGCTTTATCTCCTGACCAGCAGAGATTGGGAAAAGGGAGAGAACCTGCTCGTGCACCGGCCATGGGAAATGTTAAAACACACGTTTAAAAATGCTTCATCTGCCTGATTTTTTTAAGGATCTCCGTGGAGATCTGAGAGGTTAGAAAAAGAAAACAAATCCAAACCTCTTGGCTAATGCCTCACCAGAATCGCTGCGTTCTTGTCATCATAGTTTTGGGCTAAATTAATATAATGGTGCACAGGCCACCTGAGAAATCAGGTTTTGTTGGGGTGCTTGTAGCTTGCTCGGAGGCATCCAGAATCACCAGCCAGCTTGATAGTGTGGGACTTAGTTAATAAATAGCTTGTGTTTTAAGCCAAAATTGGGAGTTTGAAGCACTGTCGAATTTTGCGATTGTAGCGCAAGTCTTATGATATTTGGTATTTTCCCGAAAGCCCCAGCTACTGCAGTAGGGCTGTTGATAAAAACTTAGAGTCCTTTTTAAAGGAAGTTTCCAGACTCTGTGTTTACTTAGAAAACGCTTCACAACACGAACCCAGTACACCCGAACAACCGAATGCTGATTTCCTGAACCGCCGTGATTTTAGAGCAAAGCTGCTGATGCTGCGGATCCCGGCTCGGGATTTCTGCACCCTGCAGCCGATACCACAGGGCCAGCACCAAGGCCACATGTTTTTGCTGTGCTATAATTCATGAGAAATTAAAAACGGGTCGGTAAAGTGCTTTTCCCTTGCTCTCCTGCTCACACCAGGACCCTCGCCTGGGCCGCCTGCCCCACTGCCCGCGGCGCCTCCGTTGCAGCTGACTCGGGTACAGAGGCTGTAATCACCCCCTAAATTACTGCAAATTTGGCCTCGCCGATATTCCAAATCCTTGCATTTTTTGCGTGCCAGTTTGCTGCAAAATCACAGACTTTCTCCATTTTCTTTCTTTGGTTCCAGAAAGCTGTCTCCGCACTAAAAACAAGGCTTTGAAAAATGCTCCTGTATCCTGCTGTCCTCTTCTGCTTGGGGTGGTTGCATAATTAACCTGGCCAAGTATCAACCGTACAAGAGTTGAACGCAGCCCAAGTCCAATTGGGGAGGTTTTTACCATAAGAATGTGCCTGTCCTGAGACTAAAACACAGGTTAGATTTCCAAGTTTCTGCATATTGCTCAATGAAAGAAGGATATGCTGCCCATGAGAGAGAGGGGGAAAGAAGAAAAAAAATAAATCCAATGGTGGTGTAATCTATAATCAAAAGCCCTAATGGGCACAGAGCGTTTTAGAACAAAGGTTTGCTGAATCTGCAAGGATGTGGAAAGTGCTGAGGTCTTAACAAAGAAACACTCATGTTTGCTAAGAGAAAGGTGGGTATTTGAGCACCAAAATCAAGATAACAGGGCCGGCAGTGCTCCCTGGATCCCTCCTCCTTTTCTGCAGTCAGATCGGAACATGTAAGACATGAATATTTAGCAGAAATAACCAGGGATGATGGTTAGATTTGACTTCTGCAAACCACAGTTTGCCGTTGCAAATTAATGAAGGATTCGGTGTGGATCATGCAAGTGGATGACACCGTGCACTAGCAGCTGAAAAACAGGAGGTTTGGGGTGCTTGGGGTTGCCTCAACTGACCTTCAGGCGGTACGTAGGCCAGTTCAGAAACCGGCTTTCTGACCCGGGCTCAGTCTGGGCTTTCTGGTAACTTCACTCAGGTTATGTCGAAATATTTCTGCTCTGCACTCGCTTTGGTTTCGTAACGGTGTCTGCAAGCAGGTGTCGCAACCGGGGTTTTGCCCCGGGCCGGCCGCTCCGAGCAGCAATAAAAATGGAGCTTATGCCGAGCAGGAAGGGAAAAGCAGCTCGATGCACACGAGCATCCGCAGGGAGAGCTCGCTGGGATGCCGGGGAGGAAACCCTGCTCGTTTGGGCCAGTGAGCTTGGTGTGCAAGCAGCCCTTGCAGGGATGCAGAGCCTTTCCCAGCCATTCCGGGTCACACCAAGGTACCCTCTAGCCCCGTCTCCAGAGGAAACCTGGTTGCACAGCTGTGCTGGAGCAGGGCATTACTGCACTCGTCTGCACTTTGGCAAGCTGGATTTTAGGGGCTTTTGGAGTTTGTGGCTCTTTGGGGATGACCAAACCCTTAGACTGACCTTGGGTTCCCCTGTCTTCGCATTCCCCGCTTGGTTTCTCCGTTTTTGCAAAAGCAGGTTAATTGTTTCTGGGCAGTCTCCTCATTTGCCTCCAACTATGAGCATAAAAGGGAGAAATGGCATGGGGAAAAAAAAAAAAAAAAGGCCTACACTTCTGTTATGGGAACATGGTGTGTTTTGGAAGCTATGCCAAGTTCTCTCTCGCTCTGGAACCAGACCCGCTGTGCCTCCTCACCCACCTGACAATACTAGATATTATTTTGTCTTTCCTATGGGTTTTAGGCCTAGCAAACTCCATCATGAGGGATATATAATTTGATCTACTGCAAGGTGGCCAAGAAGTGCAGTTTTGAGTCCAGACTTTATAGATGAGGCAGGCAAGGAAGAGCATCCCTGCCTTGGAAGTGGGTCCTGTGATCAATACTTGAGTGTGACAAAATAAAAAAGTGCCTATTCTCATCTTTGGCTTGTGGGTAAAATCTCCCCAGGGTCCCAGCTATAAACCCACTCAGGATTTTAAGTAAATGTGGCTTTGGTGGGAGGTTGCTCATGCATTGCAATGTGAGGGACAGCAGCGTAACCTGGGGTTTTAAGAGGCCGAAAAGAAAGAGAAAAGATGCCCAACTTCTTTACGTACAACAGGAGCCTTGGGAAGCACAAGCGGGGAGGCAGCTTCAACATATCATCAGGTCACAGTACTTGGCCGGGCTGCGGAGGGGAGAGGTTTTTATTCACAGCCTTAAACTAAGATAAGGGTCATCTGATTCATCATGACCTGACTAGAACCAGCTCGGAGAGCTGGACTGCGTCCGCATGAGTCATTTTCCTGAGTCCACAAACCAAAAAAAAAAAAAACGAAAAAGATGGATCACAAACTCATGCAGTCCTACAGAGTCCTCACCAAGGGAGTCCAAGGATCCCCCAAATCATAGCCTCGTCCTTGCTTTTCTCTTGGCCAACGTGATAGGACCAAAGAGCCAGATGGTGGCTTGTGGTAGGGCTATGGTGCTGATTTTGGACCCCTGGATAGCTAGGACAGGCCTGGCAAAGGAGTGAGTTAAGCTTCCCTTCCTCTTATCCAAACGTGTTTCCCGCACATTCAGCAGCCACTGGATTTTATCAGCTTTGCTATGACTCAATCATGTCCTCCCCCGCTTTATATCCTACCTGATAGCTCTGATTTTGGATGCCCTGCATGGGGGAGAGGAAGGCTTCTTGCAAAACTCACAAATACAGTCTGGCAGTATCCCGGGATAGCGCGGATTCAGCACCATGCGCGGGTGACTCAGAGCCCCATCCAAGGTGGATACGTTGGAAATGAACCCGGTTACACGTGTGGGAGTCCTGCGGATCAGACGCTGCAGAACAAGAGCCTCCCTCTGCAGAGCCAGGGGAAGTTTAATTCTTTTGTGCAAAAATAACTCTGTGCTGGTGGCTTTGGTCAATTTTTCCCCCTTCTCTGACTCACGGATTTTGCTGTTACCATCAGGCTATAATCGCATTGCCTGAATGTCTCTTCTGCTCAAGATCGGGTTAAAAGCCCAGATTTACTAATGCCAGTGTCGTCTGTTCCCAAATTCAGGCTCATGAGATGCCACCTTGCATCCTCACATGTATGTGCTCCCTGAATTGGGATTAGCCGATGGCTCCACGCTCCTGGTCCTGGAACACACCTCTTTTCCAGGTGGCACCTCCATCCTCGGGGATTTGTGCACTTACCTTCCCATTGGCACACGCCGGAGCAGCATATGCTGTAGCATCAAGAAGCTGCATCCAAACATTTATTTTAAGCTTTTAGCTATCCAGAAAGTCATCAGTATTCCATAGGTTGAGAGTGGGTGTGCAGCAGTCTCTGCCGCTCCTTCCTATGTGTGACTTGGGCAGAAGTTATTGACCTATTTCCAACGGCGCCTATGTGTCCTGCGGCTGAAGGTCTTAGCTGGAGATCTGCTGCTCCACGTGGGGAGCAAGAGGCTGAATCAAAGGCCGAGGTCATCATCACTACATCACTATACAGCAAGTATATTTTTAGTCTTCCTCTTAGGGACCAGAGGAATAACTGGGAACATGAGGGACAATCCATAAGTGTAGCCTGCACACTTCACAGCAAGCTTCAGGTTAAAGCATCTAGGGTTAGTAAACCCAAGATGCATCAATGCAGTTGACCAGGAGGATTTAACCTTAAAACATTTAATCCCTGTGCCAAAAATAATTTTTTTCTTTTCAAGGAGTATGAGTTATGTGTAAGAAAGTGATTTTTGCAATAGAGACATTCTTGCATGGGTTTTCCTGTTTGATACTGCTGTATTCATTCTAGGATGAAGATATTAGCATGTATTTAATGTAATAGTTCATAATGTCCAATTGACATTAAAATGTGTAAAAGTGGTTCAGCTTATAAATAAATTGTGGGCATGTTTTGGCAGATCTGTTCAAATCTGCTTCGTTGGAGCCCAGACTGTCTGTCTACTGGTGAGTTCCCTTTGTTCCCCTCGTGGTGGCAATTCACATAGGGCCATATTCTACCATTTTTGTTCCTATTTTGTTCCTGCTTGCTTAAAGCATTATCTCATGGAAATAATGAAGACAGAATGAAACTAAAATGTATTGCAAAAGAACAGAAAAAAAAATGCATTTGCACTTGTCACAGATGAGAATCAAGCTTTCAGGTCACTTATCTGCATATGAAACTGCCCATTTATGTATTTTGAATAGTTGTCCAGCAAAATTTTGGGCTTATTTTCATGTAGTATGTGCCTTAAGAGAAAGAAAAGTGTGTGTGTTTTTTGCTTTGTTTGTTTATTTGTTTGTTTGCTTTGAGTTAAATGCTTTGTCTCACTTTAAAAGTGGCTGCTAAGGTAATGAGGAACCTGGACTTGATTTTTACCCAACATATCTTTTTACCTTAGCTTCTGCATGAAAACAGTTGGAACCTATGTAAGGCCATGCTTGCAGTGTATCTCAGAGGAGAATCTCACGCATATACCCCAAATAATTATCAAACCAGTAAATTAATGATTTTCCTTAAGGCCAAGGACAAAGAAATGTGTCCATCCTGTGAATATTGAGCTGTTACCTGAAGACATTAGAAATTCCAAACTAGCTAAAGTGCTTCACTTGTAATGGTCTTTAACTTGCCTTCATTACAGCTTCTATGATCTATCGCTTCATTTTATGTAGACCATATGCAGTTAAAAATAACTGGAGTTGCTGTATTTTATGTATGCCTTTGTAAGCATTTCCAAGTGCAAAGGGATTTTTTTATAAATACAAAAAAAAAAAAAAAAAAAAAAAAGGCCCAGCAAGTTTTATGTTTTCATTTCACCTCTTCCCTTTTTATTTTTATATAGAAATGCTACAAAGGGGAACTTTTGATAAGTATTACCAGCAAAGTCCAGTGTTGCAACACAGTTAACTGCTGCAGAGTTTCTATTTAAGGTTACCTGGCACAGTCAGCGCAGCCAGATGTAGTTCTGCTATAGGATAATTTGATTTGCTGACAATGTGCACTGCCTTAAAAAAAAAAAGGAAGTACCTAGGTGACTTATATCCAAATCACACATATTCTTTTAGTTAAGATGAAATGTGAGACTGAATTTAGCCTTTAATTACATTTCCTTCCCTACCTCCAACAAACAAATTTTTATAACCTTTCCAATGAAGAAAGTCATATTTTGTGAATTACTTGCTTGGAAGCTTACCAGGAGCAAATGTTATTTAGGAAATTTTCTATTATTTGTATTAATCAAAGATTATTCTGCAGATTTCTAGCTATTCTGTAAGTTAAATTATTCTTTTTAGAGAGTTTTGTATATAAGTTTATTTTTATTTTAGCACTTTTATCTGAGTTGCTATCTGGCAAGTGGAAATTACGCTGTTTAAGAAGGAAGCATTACATAAAAATAGGACCTCTCATACTGTGTTTGGAGGATGTATAATAGAGCTCTTGCAATACGTTATGAACTTAACTCAAAATCTTATTTTTATACGAATCTGTGGAGTGTGAGCTATAATATAAATCAACAACAGAAAGAGAAGAGTTTTGTATGTATTTGAAGACATAAAAGAGTATTGCTTAAGTGAAGCATTAAAATAAGCATTACTTAAATTATCTTCTTTAATAAGATATGTCTGTCATTTTTTTTTTCATTTATTACTGGCTCTGAGGCAACCGTATTGTTCTGTCAGTATTAAAATATGAGAAACCTGTCCACGTTTTACCACGTGCTTAAACAAGCAAGACTAAGTACTAAATCTGAGTCCTCTGTACTCAGAGAAGCATTTTTACAAGTGGAAAGTTGTTTAGCTTAGATAGTTCATCCATTTTCCAGAGGTTTTTAAACCTGCATAATATATTGAATGTCAAAAAGCTATGAAATCTCTTTAACTATTGATACCTATTTGTAGATGGCAATATAAATTCTGCCACAAATCTGAAAGCACAAATGGCTTTATCTAAGCATGGATTTGCTGTGTTTCTGTACTGTTACTGGGACATCGTGGGCCTCTTAAACCTAACCCTAGGCCTGCAGGATTTCTTTTTTACATAGGATGATTTCTAAATTATGGCTTCTAAAACTATCAACAGTGGGCAAATGCTAATAAAAATATGAACTGATGCATCCTGATACTGACAGCTGCAAATATTTTAGGATATAGGATGAGATTGGGCTTATCTACAGTGCCTCGCCTCAACGTGGGAATCCACATGTGTTTGTATAGGCATGTTGGTGTGTGATATCCACATACCTTAAAGCAATTTATTTCCCCTATCAGCTAAGGAATCCGTGTTTTATGCTTCTCTTTGGTGGACAGATGAGTTTCCTAGACAAAAACCATGGCAGAAAATTGGTTTTGAAACTGTTGATGGAGATGAACAAAACTCCAAGCTACCTATGAAATATTTCTGCCACTCCTGTTTGCACCTTTGCACCTTCTCTGAAGCCAGCGCGATGCTCACAGGCGTATTTAGAGCAGTGTTTTATTTCTGCCATGGATCAAATCCGGAAGGCATTAATTGCTCTGTTTTTATCATGGAATAATGACGGGTTTTGGCTATGTGAGTAACGGCCCCGCGAGCCCTGCACGTCCTGCGCTCCCGAAAGGCGCAGACGAGACGTCCACCGAGTTGCACAACCCCGTCCGCCCTCTCTTACCCGGAAAGTGATCTCTTCGGGTTGAAAATCACTTAATGTGGCAAAAGTGTCTCATAAAGCAAAACAGAGCGAAGGAGGCTGGCAGGAAACTCCCCAATCCTTTTACCAAAAGGGCCTGTTTGGCTGGGCACAGGGAGAGGCTGAAACGGGGCTTTTTCGGGAAAAAGCTCCCGGGCTTTGTCCTCGAGCAGAGCAAAATCCTGTGTTCCTTGGAGTCGCAGCTCCAGAGGTTGGGATTGCTGATGCTGTCGCCTTTGGGATGGGAGCAGCCTGGGAGCTGCGTGGCTGGTGGGGGGACAAGCTTTGGGGCACAAATTCAGGGAAAAGGAGAGATATCTGGAAAGCGAGGAAAGTGGGGCTTGTGGGCCGGTGTCACCTCGCACACACTTGTGCAGACTCCTCTCATTGCAAAACAGAGGCGTTGCGACAGCAAGGGGGTTTGTTAAAAATAAATGAAAGGAAAATGCAGCCATGGAGAAATCCCCTGATGCTGAGCAAGAACCAGCTGCTGTTTGCAGAGCAGGAGCAAATAGGATTTGCTGTGGCCCAAGGATGGGGTCCACGGAGGTGCCTGTGGGGTCCTGGTCCCCCCTCGGGGCTGCAGCAGTGTCTATATGCTCCAGGGCTGCCGTCCTGCCTGGAAGCTGTTTTAATGTGTTTATCTACATGCGTTTGTCACTCGTGGAGGGGAGATGGGGACAGGTGCCAGCCCCTCTGCCAAGGGCAAAGCCTGAGAACCTTGCTCGGCTGCCCCTCATTTTACTTTTTTGGCCAAAATTCATTCCTGTGCCCTGCAAGAAGAAATTAGGCACGTGTGAAAGCAGAGTTAAAGTGAATATTGCATCCCAATCCTCAGGCTGGGACAGCACCTCCCCGAAGCTCATCCTATAGCATGAGCACCAGGATTCTGCTTTATCTCCCAGACTGGAAAGGCTTGCAAAGGGTTAAAACAATCTAACCTTCCTCCCCCTTGGTTCGTAATGGCAAATGTTATTTATATTAAAGGGAAAGCCAGCGCCGTGTTGCCAGATCGAGCTCACTTCTCTTTGCCAGCTAAAACACAGAGTTGCTGCTTTTTCCTTTTTTTTTTTCTTCTTGTACCTGCAAAGCAATCTGAACATAACGTGCTGTCATCCTTGGAAACAGCAAATGGAAGTCATTTAAACCAGATGAGTGGCTGAGCGGGGAATTCCTGCACCTACAGCACAGGATATACAGTCCTGGGCACCTATTTCCAGGAGTGAGAGTGGGTGGCCGGAAGAAAGAAACTTTTTTCTTTTCTTTTTTTTTCTCTTTTTTTTTTTCCTCATTTAACCTGTAATTTGACAACATCTGCAAAGAATTATCCCTAGTCCTGGCATTGTAATTGTTGTATCTAACATCAATCACCGGGTAGAGGAGGTTACTTTAAATAGATGTTAGCTGCATTACACTTTCGAAACATGAAAGCAAAGAAGAAAAAAAAAAAAAAAAGAAAGGAATGAAATATGTAAATTGGTGTAGAAATTAATTACTGGAAACTTTGACACTAATTTATTGTTTAAGTAACAAATGTAAGCGACCAGTGAGGGTGACTGTTTCAGTTTGACCCTGTATACTTTGGCAAGTGCTAGAAAACAGAGGCCGCTTCATTCCAGCTTATGAAAATTGTAGCCTCTTTTTTTCAACTTTTCAAGTCTCTATTAAAGCACAAAAGCTAGAAAGAGAGGAGACAATCGCCCAATATTTTACACAGGAAGGACTGCGAGTAGGAAAGGTGCCATAAAGCATAGGTCTTTAAAACAAAGTCCTTCCTCCCTGGCCCTTGCACTGGGATTTCTGCCTTTGACTTCATCAGAAATATGATTACAAGGAACAAATTATGCACGTTTTTGGAAAGCAAAAATTGTAATTCCAAGCATGCTCTAGATTTCCAATAGCAGCTCGGCAGCTACAGTACATTCATATTCACAAGTTATCAAATTTCCAGCATGTATCCAATTTTGCGTTGGATTTTGATTCATATTTGTGGCTAGATGTGAATCAGATCCAGTATTTGTTTCTCAGAAATGTCATGGAAAAGGAAATCATTGGGTGCACTGGAATTCACAGCCAAGTACAACGCGCAGTACCACTATCCAACGGAGAGCAGATGAATGATGATGATGGTCATGGGAATTGTACTTAACCTGGGAAAATGTTTTAGAGGCAGAGCAAAGAAAAGCCCCGTCCTGCAGTGCCTGCACTAACCACCGTTCTACATGCACATATGTGTGTATATGTGTTCGGCCTGAAACGCCACACCATATCCTTGGAGAAGTTAGTAAATGTTCCTCCTTTTCTTTTTTTTCTCTTCTCTTCTCTTCTCTTCTCTTCTCTTCTCTTCTCTTCTCTTCCCCTTTTCCCTTTTCCCTTTCCCCTTTCCCCTTCCCCTTTCCTTTCCTTTCCTGTCCTTTCCTTTCCTTTCCTGTCCTTTCCTTTCCTTTCCTGTCCTTTCCTTTCCTTTCCTGTCCTTTCCTTTCCTTTCCTGTCCTTTCCTTTCCTTTCCTGTCCTTTCCTTTCCTTTCCTGTCCTTTCCTTTCCTTTCCTGTCCTTTCCTTTCCTTTCCTGTCCTTTCCTTTCCTTTCCTGTCCTTTCCTTTCCTTTCCCTTTCCCTTTCCCCCTTCCCCTTTTCCTTTTCCTTTTCCTTTCTGCTCTGCTCCTCATCAGCATTTCTAGGTAGTGTTGTCATTGCCTATATCTCCAACAGCGTTGCATGTTGATCAATCTAGGCAAATCATTATACAGCAAAAAACTATTATTACTTTGCAGTCGGTCTCACCCAGATTTGGTTCCTTTCATATATAAATGGTATAAACCACTCCCAAGTGATCCAGTTGGGGGTGAAAGGATACTGTTCTGTCATGGCAAATGGATCCCAAAGCGGCCGCATTGCATAGGTGGTCTTTCAGACGTGTTTTAATTAAGTTGTGCAGTAAAATGCTGCCATTTATGGTGAGAAGTAACCTATAAAATGCTTGCCTGAATGCCAGGTAATGCTTGTGTTACTGTTCATATGGGGCTTGGGATTTTGCTGTTTTCAGCTTTTATGAAATCCTTAACTTCCACCTAAAAATAAGCCCCCTAATCCTATGCCCCTTTAAAGCTATGGCAGCCGCAAGGCCCTGGCTTCATAAGAGCACGGGTCCACGTATTGCCTGGCCGTATGGCCAATAAGTCATTTATTTTCTGTATCGTCATTATAATCCACATAAATTCCCTCCCTCCTGGGGGAATGCTTTATAATCTGATAAGGGGCCAGAGCAAGCCAAGAGTATAAGGGCCTTACGTATATGATAAATACTGAACTACATAAGCTATAAAACATAAAACAGCGCACGCATCAAAGACCTGCCAAGGATGGCCAGGGATCAGTTTAAACTCAGCTTTTTCTGTTAATATGAGAATTGTTGTAAATGGGGGAACAAAAGGAAGCAAGGAGGGATTTATGGAGCCACACAGAAGAGGTCCATGGGACCCAACCTGTGCTGCTCGGGGGATGCCTGTGGGTTTGGAGGGCTCTCCAGCTCCCCTAAACTGCATGTTTTTTTCCCATTTTGGGCATGCACATTTGCAAGCCCATCACCGTTGTGCGCGGCGAGCGTGCGGCATCGGCGTGCGGGGACGCAAGGACGCAAGGAACCCTTGAATGCAGAGCCCACCTAGGCAAAGCACTTCCAAACCCCCTCCATTTATTTACTCAAAGCCCTTTTTTGGCCCCAGAGCATCCCAAATCGCTGTCTCTAGTTTCACACTGCCTTTTTTTTTTCCTTTTCTTGAGCCTGTGCAGATTTAGCACGAGCGGCCGGCCGGGAGGGAGGGCGGGCGTTTGCAGAGGGCCCGCAGCTGTGCAAACAGAGCCCGGGGCCGCGAGCACCGCACTTCAAACAGCTGCTTCAGGTGACTAAACACCTTGAGTGCCATTCATCACGCGCTGTTTATCCTGGCTGACAGAGCCGACGCGGGGAATTAACTCCGGGAAGAGAAAAAAGGCCAGAGCGCAGCCCGGCATACCGGCGATGGGAAAGGAACCCGGGAGAGAGCAAGGAAACGGGGGGGAAAATACATGAGGAAAGAAAAAAAATAAAAGAAGAAGCAAGGAGGTGGGCAAGAGTCGTTTTAAAATTAAACAGATGAGGGCTGGGTTCGTTTTTTGTTATTATGGGGCCTTTCCTCTGTGGATTGGAAACCCAGGGGAGAGCAGCAGGGATGCTGAGCCTCGTGGTCATTAGGACAATAAGGGCAAACAATCTCTAATCACCTATTAAAATATAATATAATAATAATAATAATAAATATAGTAAAAATAAATATAGCAAAAATAAATATAGCAAAAATAATATACAATAAGCATAATAAAATATAATAATACTAACCTATTAGAATGCTTTCTGCCCAAGCATCCTTCACCAAAAAAAGCCAAGCTAAGGAGGGGAAAACCTGCCTGGTGCCCTCACCTCCATGTATCGTCATGGTGCCCTCGTGGTTTTGGCACAGGACTTATCACTCAGCGTGAGATAATATCCTTTCATCTCCCGCACGCGCGGGAAGGTGACACGATCAGATATTTGCAATCGTGTAACTGCTTTGCCTGGATCAAAAGACGAATGAAAGCAAATGACACGAGTCGGTGTCAAGTGAAGTGCTACTAGTTAAGCGAGCTTTAAATATTGAAAGGGATTTTTAATATTTCCTTTTCATCTAGGAAGCTGTCACTCGGTGGGTCTTTTCGTACTGCCGCCCTCATTGCCAGCATTTTCCAGGGTTTCACTGGGCACAAGCACCGCTTTGTTTTAAAGGGAGCTATTTTCAGAGGTTGTTTGCCTGACAAAGGCGGTAAAAAGTTTGGCAAAAACTTGAGCACTTTGATTTCCATATGCATATATAGGTGCTGTTCCCATATGCATGGATAGGTGCTGTTTCCATACGCATATATAGGTGCTTTCCTACTCAGCACTTTGGAGTGGTGCAAAAGTTGACAACAGCCAATTTGCATCCTGCTCTTTGAGAAAGCTGCTCTGAAAAAGAGGATGGCTGAGAAAGCAGAAGAGTAGCAGGCTTATACTTTTATTTGTAATTTTATATAAGGGATGAGGGTAGACGTAGTCCTCTCTTTAGCTCCAGCGAGACCCCGTTGGTCCTAGTAGATCTACACTGTGGTTAGCCTGAAAAAGGCCAAATTAATTGGAAAAGCAAGAACAAGGAGGCAGGTGTTGAGGCCGTATATGCGTACGTATATGAGATGAATATTGGTGCATTTTGCAGGGCCACAGGGGCCCAGGTGACGTGTTTTATCGCCTCCTTCTCCTCGCCATCAGCGCGGCTCTCCCTGCCAGGCTTCGAGTGCTGCCGCCCCGGCTCCTCATCCGGACCACGGCTGCCAGGAGCCACTTGGGCTCATGGCCCTTGCTGAGAGTTGAACCCTATCCAGCATCCCTGATTTCTGGCCCCCTCCCTGCTACTTCCAGCCGGATTTTTGAATTTCCACCCCCCCCCCAATTTCATTTTCCTTTCTTCTCTATGATCAGCAGGGTGGGCTTGGGAGGATCTCATCGTGGCCTTAGGAATTAGGGCAGTGCAATGTTATTTCTGTTCCTGCGTTAAAGGTTCAGGAGGCTGAGCTTATGCAAAGGTGCTTGTTGCCTTAATTAAGGCTGAAATTTCCCTGCAAAAGTAGGAGCGCCTTCGAGGCTTGCAAATTTTTGCTATTTCCACGGCTCCTGGTTGCAATTGTGTTTGTTTTGTGAATCTGAGCTGTGATTCTTGCCTAAAAGGGAAGAATCTACCCACTGGAGTGAAAGCAAAAGACACTGAGAAGAGTAAGAATCCCTATAAATAGCAACTATAAAAATACAGTATTATTGTATAGACTGCACATTTTGCAAGGGAGCTGAGAAATAATCACCCATCTCTCTCCCTTTGGACAGCTAAGAGGACAACTAAGAGGTAAAACTAACATGATTGAGAGTAAAAAGCCTTAATATCATGGGAGGCCTCGCATCAGGTTATAGCATAAAGTCACATTGACTTCAGCCCCATTTTTGCTGTGTTTCATTAGACTGAACTTAGTCCACTGCTTACACAAAGAAAACACAGTAATAAATTGTCTGGGCTATACCTGGAGTCACAAGAGCCAGAGTTAAGCTTGCACAGCTTGTTTTTTTTTTTAATGTAATTTCTAATTTATTTTATACTCGAAAAGTTTGTTTTGGCTGGGATTGAAATTTAATTTGTTCTTCAAAGACACATAACAATGGAAATACAAAGAGGAAGCTTTTGTTCTCTCCCTAGGAGTTCTGAAAGGTAATAATTATGAAATGATAAGATTCTAAATGAAAATGTCACTCGCAAAGGTTGAGGTTGCAAGCAGCACAGACCTATGTAAAGCGAGAAAAGTCACATTTGATTCATGAACATAAATACAACCATGGCGATTTAATTTTGAATCATCCGATGATTTTTTGTATAAATATTTTATAATTTTGAAAAGAAATTCTTCACAGCATGGATGTCTGTGTGAACACAATGCTGCTTTGCAAAAACCAGTACCCTTGTATTATTAATAAAAATAGTAATAGTAGAAAGATTAATAAAATATTATAGGCAGAGACTAGACGAATAGTTATTTATATAAATTCTAACAACTGCTATTCAGCAATCCACTAAATCAGATGTAGGAGTAAAGTTTTAAATTGTTTCCGTGCTCCATATTGTCACAGTGATCGGCATATCAATAGCCTTGTTTTGCTGCCTTTTTTTTCCATGAAAAAAAGTGAAGTAAATGAGAGACCTCAAATGTTGTTGCTGGAGTTTGTATTGATGCTTCTGCTGGGACATGGGGGACTGAATTAAGTGACTGTCCCCAGAAGGGTCTTACCCAATCCACTTAAGGCAGTGGGTTGACTTTTTTTGTCTGCATGTGATTTCTGGAGTGCTTGATGCTTTCCTTGCAGCTCCCATCATCTTTTTGACTGTTTTTGCTTGGTGTAATTCTCTCTCTGCTCCTGCTCATGGTCAGGGCAGGAGGAAGAGCCTGTTCTGTCCTCCAGGGCAGTGCAATATGCAAATTATTGAGTTAAATAAAATAATGGTTTAAATAAATAACCCCTGAGCAGAAGTACAGCAGTACAGCTCTTCACTGATGACAAAATGTAAATGAAACCTGAAGATGTCTTTTCCAGTGGTGGTCCATGACTTCCAAAATAGGTGATAATTGGTAGAGGCTTTGGGGTTTTTTTTTTTTTTGCAATTCTGTGCACCTTTATTTTTAAGTGTATGTAGCCTATGCGATAAATCCTGGTGTCTCATCCCGCCTTGCTCCCGCACAGGTGCTCCCTTCCATGTGGAGAAGCTTCATATCTGAGGGCTCTGGGATGCAAATTGGGATGCAGAGGAAGGAAGAACATGGTGGTCTCCATTTCCTTGCGGGCAGGAACACCTCTGTGCTGATCACTATCTGCGTCTCATTTCAATTTTCCCTTTGGAAGGGATGAGACCATATTATCAGCTCCTTTCCCAACGGTTGCTTCCTCTGGAGCCTTGGGTTTGCTGGCAACCCCGCTTTCCTCCCAGCCTTACAACTGCTTTGTGCTTGACACGCATTTATTTTGTCACTTGCAAACCCGAGCAAATGATCCGTCTTCCTGAACCACTTCTGAGATGAGATTGTGTGATATCTGACTTGCTTTAAAAATTCCTTATTCAGTACCCCAAGTTGTGCTAGATGTTCTGCTTTGATAATTTTGAGCAGATGCAGGAGACTTCGGTTTCTGTTCTGCCTGGCTGAGGTATCTAGAGATAGGTTTCCAATGGCAAATTTATTTGTTCTGAACCTATTTTCTGTGCATATGTGTGCATTTAGATATGGGGTGTTTTTGTGAACCTGTAGACTAGCGAACGAATTAATGGGCTGGTTATAATATGAAAACAAAACTGGAGTGCAACCAAAATGAAGACAGACATGTTTAGGCAAGGTTTGTGGACCATTTTTGCAGCATTTGTCCATCTCTAGCTATGGGCCCTAACTTCCCATAGGTAGACAAAGGTATTTTCTAATTAGCCATGAATGTTCACCAAACGGCAATCAGTAAAAATGCTTTGGCAGCATTGGTACTTTTTGGTTTCACTTTTTAAAAATATAAAAGTGATTTTACTAGAAAGTGTTATTACAGGAGCAATTTAACCGAACGAACTGACCATGAGTGACCACCTGTATCATCTACAAATAGAAAAGAAGTTAGTGCTCACATTTCCTTTTACTTTCTTGCTCAACTTTATTAACCTTTTTAATCACAGTTATTAATTCATGGACCATGTATCTATATCTTTTAACCCATAAAATGAGCAATCTCTCATGTTGAACACATGTCAAAACTCAGCCAATATTTAAACAGCCTTTTCCTCTCCAAACATATACACCAGCAAGGCTTTCTTTGATTAAACTGGTGGGCCACACACCATAGGGTATTACTGTTAGTCTCAGTTCATATTTAAAAATATAAATGAAAAATAACACAGCTTCTATAATTATTGTTAGTTGTGCCACATCTACTTTAGATCCTTATTTGTATCAGCAGCAGAAGGTTAACTCACAGCTGAATTGTTAAATCAAACTATTCTGAAACATTTACATGTGTTTTGTTGCAGAGATTTCTCTTCTAAAATGAAGGCCAAAGTTATGTCCATGCACAATATGAGATTTTAGCATTTCTAAATACAGTCAGTAGTAAATAGGTTTCATGTGATTAAAAAATGCGAATTCTCCTCTAGTTTGTTCTGCAACCTCTGTGCTGCATCTGTGTGTTTCTGCAGCTTGCCCCAGCACAAAGGTTGGGTGTTGAATCTTAATTTATTCTTCTACATGCTAGAAATGTATTAAGAGAGATTAGAAATGCATTAAGAAAAAGTATTTTCTCAGGACACGCACACTGAAAATCCTTGCCCGTGTTTAAAAAGACCAAAACCAGAATTATTGTTCATCTCTTCAATGACACATCCATTAGGAAGAACGATGTCGAGCAGAATGAGACTCACAAAACTTTAGCTCCTAAGGTTAGATATTTACCCAGAACTACCTGTGCAGGTTTCCAGGCAGTCAGCAGGGAGGCACCAGAAGAGGCGTCTAAAATGAATCCTAAATTAAACGAAGTTCATCCCAATTTCTCCCTGTTAACTCTCGCTCACTGGTTTAAAATGGATGTTTTTGATGAAGTTGGGCGAGGATGCCAGTCTCCTGGAAAATAACCCTCAGAATCATATGAACCTAGAGAAAAGACCTTAGAATGGGTGGAAATTCTTCGTCATTTTTTCTTTAATTTCACAAAATAAGAGAAAATCTAGAAACCTATTGTAAGTCACCAGAAGAACTTCTTACTGGTGTCACTGAATTTTGCAGCAGAGAAGTTTTTATGTGGGCTGCAGGAAATGTTGCTGTGAGGAAAAGAATGACCCCACGTTCAGATGTTGTCCTGTTAACTCCTAACTATTTGGCACGTTTAAATCATTCAGTAAGCCTATTTCTTCTTGTGAAGTGTAAATAAATATTAGAGGAAAAAATTCTTTACAAGAAAAGATGCTAAACCAAACATATAGGTACGGTATTTTTGTATTGGTCTTAAAACAAGCCCAAGGCATTCTCCCACACTTTTTTTCAACATTATGTCCACCTGTAATAATAAAACATGTCTTCTGATTACAGTGCTTTCTATTATCTCATGTCTGTATCTAATTTATTAGCTACCCAGCCTTACTTTTCCTGTGTTAAAGGATTCTTTCTTCTTCTTCTTTTTTTTTTTTTTTTTTTGGTAATGCAATCCAAGGATGTGATTTAGTAGGTGGACATCCCCGAGCCCCTCAATACTTTTTGTACTGGAAAGGAGCTTAAAGCTGCAAAACATTTCAGGACAGGATGTGTACCAAACTAGAAAACCGAGATACATTTACATGGTGTATTTTTTAGTTTATATGAAAGGTGAGGCAAAATAGTCGCTTTGGGTGATTGCAACAGTCTTGCAACAGATTGCAACAGATTAGAATAAGTTTTAATGACCTTCAAAAAAAAAAAAACAAAAAAACTCCCCTAACCTCCCTATTTTTAAAATATTAATGCATTTAAACTGCAAAGTAACTCATAATTTTAGTGTATATCTTATCCAAGTTAATGGGTCTATTTTTGCACCTAAAGTCAAACTCATGTGTGCATGTTTAAAAAATCTGAAAATTAAATTGCACATATAAGAACGTCCATTAAACTAGGCGAAATTTTTCCAGCATACACTTACAAGGTGTGAAACATGGGCAAATCCGTGTTTTCACGAGCGTTATATGATATTCTTGCCTGTGTACATTCATTATATAGAGTTAAAAGTAGAGACTGTCATAACTAGCAGGAGATCACAGGCTTCAATGGGTTTCCTTGGTACAAAGCTCGCTGCAGGTCTTGTTTTAAGACATGTGCGGTGTTACAGCCAGATGCAATATCCATCCCTTGAAGTCCATGTCGATGGGAGTCTTCCCATTGTTTCCAGCGGATATTGGAGCAGGGCCTTATTATTCTTCTAAGGCACAAGCTCCTTTGTTGTGATCCAAAAAACCTGCGATTATCAGGCAGAATGTATGTGAGTGAGTGATTTATGCCTTGTTTCTGTTGTCTGCAGAACACGGATTTGTCACAAGACAAACTCCAATTTCAGGAAATTACCCACGTTGTCAGCAAATTTACTTGTCCTTCTTCAGCATTATGAGCAGCCTATTTTTTTTTAATGTTTTAAAAAATATTCTAATGCTGGACTTTGATATATTATTACCACATGGCCGTATCACAATAAACTTTCCACTGCACACATACGGACTTGAAGATTCTTAAAAAAATAGTATCAAAGGAGCAATACCCTTGGGTCCCTGCAGAGATCCAAAGGAAAAACTCTCCCTAGAGCTGGCTCAGTTTAACTTTTCCCATAGATAGTCACAGCACACAGGAGTCAGAGGTTTCAGGCTCAAATTTACCCTGAAGAAGGAGGAATCTTGAGAAAAGCTGCATACAAGGCACGTAGTGGTTGGAAAGACAAAGATTCAAGGGAGAAAGCACCAATCTGCCTGAAAGAGGTAAAATAAATAATGTTGTAAGAAGTAGAAAACTGTCCACAAGCCGCTTTTTCTCTAAATACAAGATGCATTGATATCATGGGGAGTTTCACACGGCCATGCCTGAAAAACCTGCACCTAGGAGCCTTTATTGCCAGGCTCTTCTTCCATGTAATTTGCCATGTCTTGATTTTTCCCGTTTGGGAGAAACCAAGGGATCGTTTTGTCAATTAGTATTTCCTCATAACTATAAAACCTCATCTACAACATCCTGCAGTCTCCTGTGTAATAATAGGGGTAAGCTCAAACTAACTCACTGCATTAATATTTTTAGACCTGATCTGCATGTTTCCTCCCTTAAGTTGACTTTATTCTGATTGAACAGGGGACTACTATATACTCTTATTGCAAGACATAGTATTTACTTTTAAACATCTGTGTGACCAAAAACCCCCCATGGATTCCAAGGATAACTGTCATGGCATAGTAATGACATGCTTCATTTAAGGGTATAGTATAGTAAGGGATGAGAAAGAAGATTTTGTTTACAGCCATCCCATCTGACTTCAGGTGGTACCACTCACTTCTGGAGAATGAAGACCTCATCAAAACAGGATTTCTTGGGAGTTCCTGGGTGTTTTTGTTTCACTTTGGGCATGGACCCTACTCCTTTGGATGCCTTTGCATTTGCCATCTGCATTTGCCATCCCCATGTCCCTTAAAAGACCTCAGTCTTCCCGTATGGAGCTGGGGTTGGTGATGGTGACACGGGAAGGGTGTACGTGACCGTGCGCATTCGCCTGTCACATCAACTGCTCCTCAACGAGAAGCACCACCCGTTGACAGCAGGCCCTACCAACAAGTGCCGCCAGAAAACGGCCAGGAATGTCAAATATTTATCCCTTTTAAAAAATTTAATATGTTCTCCTGGGGCCTGATTACAGAATTTTTTAATGCTTACAAATTTCTTCGGTGCAACAGTACTAGTTTGTTTCCAAGGAAACAAATGTACTTATACTGCACTGCACACATTCTTAATCATTAAATTCTATAATCTCCCTGGCTCCTTCTTTCTTTTCTTCTCACTCTCCCCCTCTCTCTTTGAATGGGTAACTTCAAAAATTGTTTGTTTTTTTTTTTTCTTTTTTAGCGGAGTCCCCAGATACAATTTAACTGCAGGTAAATTTTCAAATATGTTCTCAACAAAGGGTTGTTTCAAATTACTGGATTAAAATAAATAAATAAATAAAATAAAACCAACCCTAATTGTCAAGAGCTTTTATGAAATCGTCTTAATCAAGATAAATATGTATTCTTTATTCCTCTACCATTTAATGTGCAAATTTATTTTTCTGAACCAGATCTTCCATTTGGTTTGATGTAGGATTTCTGGGTATGAGTTTACATATAATTAAAAATCAATCTTAAATGTATATATATGTGTATATATATGTTTTAATTCCAGCTCTGCAGATTATGCCTGTTTATGCAACACACACTGTTTCTGTAGAAGCAAAAATATGTGAGCCTATATGGTACATTACAGATATACATATTTACATATTAGATCCTGACTTTGAATTTTTCATTCAAAATGTACTAAATATTAACTGAGAACTAATAGGAGCTCACGGGAGGGACGGCACATTTTTAAAGTGACATTTTAGCATGCAGACCAGTCATATTCTTCAATGTGAATGTAATTTTTATCTAAATGATTTCAGAGGAAAATTGATTCATTTGACTATAGTGCTCCTAAGACCAGTGGGAAGCTCATCATCTTAATATTGAATCTGTAAATCCTTTCCACTAGGGATGATTAACAGCTTTGTCAAGTGTTTATTTTACTTTAAGAAGAATATGTAATTTCCTGGCATAACTCAGACAGATTTCAGTCTATTCCTTCTTTTGCATGTCACATCCATGCTGTAGGTTAGCGTGAGCTAGCCCACCTCTATTAGACTTCTATTTTGAGCAGCAAAAGGAGAGCCTAATAAGTTTTCATAGTTTAATGAGCATACATCAGTTTGCCCTATGATTCATTTATACTTGATAAATAAAAAACCCTCAGCGGCCCTGATAAGGAGTAATAACGGGAATTACTTCCAGATGGCACTTTCTCCGTGCTGCACGTGTGGTCTGTGTTCCCACCGGGATGCGGCCTCGGCCGGCGCACGGGGACCGGCCGCTCACGGGGCGCCCGTCACCACGCATTGCTTGAATATATATATATGTATATGTATAAATGAAAATATTCATACTCAAATGATTTCCCAAATCTCATGAGTTGGCGCTCCCCAAACCCTAAAATCTTGGGGGCTGGGGGGCTTTCATTGGGCACTTTTTCCTTCCTTTTTCTCTCATATACAAATATATATATATATAAAAATATGTGTGTGTGTATATATATATATATATATATACATATATATATGTATTTTGCCTCCATTTCAGAGCTGAGCAAGATGCCATCTAATAAAGGCAATAAGGAAAAGGCATAAGAAGCGCTTTGCAAAATCTGCATTATTCTAACATGTCTGAGCAAGGTGAGAGCTCTGTTGTTTTGCAGCTGATTCTCCAGCTGAATTCCAGCAGTTTGGGGGCGAGGTGGGAAAAGCTTCGCTTTACAACTGCCAGTAATGAGCAGTGTGCAGCTCGAAGCTTCCTCCTGCAGCCTGGCAAAGCGATGGACTGCACGGGGAAGGAAAGGAAAGTTTACTGGCATCTCTCGGTCGCTCTTCCAAGAGGAGTTTAATTACAGCCAGAACCGAGGACGAACACTTCGGCTTTAAAAAATAAACGTTGTGAGCACGATTGTCTTCAAAACCGGCGTGACATAAATCTATTCCGTCTCGGAAACGGCATCCGCAAATTCCGCGCGGTTGCGGTGCTTTGGCAGAAGGGGCTACGTGCTCTTTTCTCTGCAATTTCCTGGTCAAAGTCTAAAATAGAAATTGCAGATTAGAAAATCCTTTGAGAACAGGGTTGAGCAAGTGAAACTGTTTGAAGGTAAGTTTCCTACTAGTTTGACTGAATTTAATGAGCCATTGTTAGGAGGCAAGCAAGCAAGTATTCTAGTGAGGCGGGAGGTATACACAAGCTGTCTTTTTAAGAAAACATTGTAAATCTGATAACAAAGAGAGCCTGACTTTCTCCTTGAATTACCATGTTGACAAAAAAAAAAAAAAAAAAAGTATACTGCATGCCCTGATAGCAAATGAGATACATTTTGCTAGTAAAGAAAATTAGGCCTGCAATTTAACTCTATAAATCCCGCTGTCTCGGGCGAGGGGAAAGCCGGAGTCCTGCTGGAGAACAAGCTGTTGCCACGATGGAGAAGGAAACACAGACGGCGTCTCACTCCTCGCTCCAAAGCAGAACATTTTGTGCAACTTTGCTGTACGGGAAAACCGCGATTAACAAATGCACTTTAACAGGAACTAAAATTCATGGGGAAATGAAAAAAAAAAAAAAAGTCTTTAAGCAGTAGGGATTAAGCAATTCACTTTGCTACCTAGGAGGCACCAAGGTAAAGGTCTGCGGCTCTAGGCTCACGTGCTGCTTCCTAACCTTGGGCTGGCTGCTTAAAACGTGTGTCTTTTCTTTAGCCTGAAAAGGGTTTTTTAATATTTAAAATTATTAGTTTATGGTATCCATGTAATTTCTTCAGCCATAGGGCTTTAATTTCTTTGATGTGCATCTTGGCTCCAGCTGGTCCTCCTACCGCTCCTGCTGTCTCCTAGCCCTGAGTGAGCTTCCCCGCTTTGTTAAAGCCGATGCCACTGATTTGTCTTCAGCGCCGAGAAGGGCTTTTATCCATTTTAAAAGTGATGCTGCTGAGACATCTTTCCTTTGCCCCGAGAAGAAGATTTTTTATTCATATTTGGTTGGAAGTCTGGTTTTTTTTCTTTTCTTTAAAAAGAAATTTTGCAGAGATGTGGGTTGTTGATTGATTCTCATCGCTTGCCTTATTCCCAGGCAAAGTGGTCGGGAAGGCAGTAGATTTCCACCTTATTAGCCTCCTAGTCTGTGTCCACATTTTAATGGCTATTATCTATTTGACTCTTGGTTCATTGCTTTTTTTTGGAGTTGCATTTAAAATGAAAATGTTTTTCATTATTTTTATACAGATGACTAAAGACATCTTTTCAAGTCGTCCGGTCTTAGTTGGTGACTTAAAGTTGTTGGAGCACAGCAGGAACATTTATTTAATGTGGCACTTTTCATGTAGACACGTCCCAAAGCACTTTATATTAATCTTAATAAAAAAGAACATATATCAAATATCTGAAAACTAATACCATACCTTACAGTTGGATTTAAAAGATCTTATAAAAAGGCTGTAGGTAACTCAAAAATAGAAACAGACTTGGTGTATGGGAGTGTTAGCCAAGAGACCTCAGCTTCTGGGCACTAAGGAGAGAATAGATGTTTCGCATGGTCATTTAATACCTGCAGTAATTTATAATTTATTGAATAAAAAGTTTATTTACTGATAGAAATGGCAAGCCACTAAATCAAGAGCAAATTTAAGTTGTAATTTTGTATAGCTGAAGACCCTGCTGCCGTCTTCATGTGGGGAAGAAGTTTCATCCTCTCGCCAATTTTCTTTTTCAGAGTCAGTCAGAATTATGAACGATCTGGAATATCTTATATTGCCTGCAGACTAGACAAAATACAGTTATGCAAACCAGCAAATAAAGCTTTACGCTAATCAAATGCTCTGCTGCATAAAATATGGGCAAGTGATTTTGCATAATCAATAGTGAGCCAAAATATAAATTGAACAGTAGTACTAATAAATAAACAAGATCATCTAAAGCCAGTTTGCAGAAGCAAAAGTCCTCCAACTCCATCAGTTACGTACATATGCGTGCAGGTATTCATGCATGTTGGAAGGATCTTGGCATGTGGAAGGACCAAGGTGGAAATGTATGATTTTTTCCTCTAACTTTTAGGTGTCTGCTGGTCCTTGGATCATTGAGTGTTTTCTTAGGGAAATGGGAATCTTTAACCAATTTTAGATTTTTTTTTCATGTTTTAAATGTTTTTCATGTTTTTCAAGTCTATGCCACCTTTCAAGCCTACATCTCTTGCCTCCATGTAGACAGCCTATATGAACAACTATAAGCAGCTCAGTGTCCAGACGGACTTTAGGATCAGTTTGAAGGTCTATGGGACTTTGTGGTGGCCCTGTGATAAGCCATGGCATCAGCTGAAGCTAGCACAAACAAGAATTCATTCTTAAAAATAGATTTAGGGAAGTCACATGTCACCTGTCACCACTGGCTACCATCACAACAATAACACAGTTATGTCTATGTAGGCAAGTTTTCAGCTACCTCACTTCCTCTTCCTTTTTTTTTTCTTTTTTTTTTTAAATTTATTTGTTTATTTTCTTATTACCAGGCAGTGCCATCCAATATTTGTACCTCATGTTAGAAATTTGCTTCGTCTCTTCCCTTTTGCATTTAGTTTGTACTTCCAGGCCAGGATCAGACATGAATATTTCACTGCTTTATACTTGGTTTTCTGGGAGGTCATTCTGAGAACCTATGTTTTAGGTAGGATCTCCCAGTGTGATGAGTAGATGTTTAAAAGCCTCCCCTAAATATCTTGGTGGATCCATCCTTTTACCTGCAAATTAATGTGAAAATTTTCTATAGGGACAAATATAGCAAACCTACTGAAAATTAATAACCTCTGCATGTAGCAAGTATTTTCTAAGGTCCAGGTTTCTTTTTTTCACAAACTGTTAGTAATAAATGCTCACACTTATAAAAGGTATTACCTGTTTGTAGGTAATTCGTTAATAGAAAACAAGGTCCAAAAATTGTCATGTAGTTTATTCTCAATTAATAACCCGAGCGTGTCTTTGACCTCCAGATACTCTGGAAATGAGTAACAAATAAATCCTATTAAATGAAAATGCTAGT
>NW_010580271.1:28382-47795 GCF_000705375.1 Tinamus guttatus
GCTTGCCTATTAGTGTTGGATAACACCACATTTTATTAAAGATCTGTGAAGTGTTTCCTAAGATGTTACATAGCCTTTTTTTTTTTTTTTAAAGACAGTAAGTTTTACAAAATCTTGGCTTTGCGTAGGTGATAACAGGAAAGAAGAATAATGAGATAAAACCTCTTCTTTCAGGTTTTTTAATTGAGGAACAAATTATTTCATAGTTTCTCATTAGTTATTCCCATGGATTCTAATGACAAGGTGCCAACTTTCACACTTTAAACAGGTTAATTAATCAGGTAGTAATGAAATTGGGTGATACCTGCCTGTTGGTGTCCCACAGCTCCTAATAATGTGCTTAAATGTCTGTAAACCTGAGAGGATATGTTCAAATTCAGCATTTCTCAGCACTGCATAAATAAATGTATGTTAGCTAATAGGCAAACTATTTTTGAAGTTACACTTTGGTTACCACTATTTCTGATGTTGCATATAACAGATGCTGTTATTTTGCCTCTTTTTAAGACAAAGAGGGACACCAGAAAAGACCCCACGATTGATGTATTTATTTCCCTTCTATTTATTGGCCTTATCTGTTAAATATTTTAATGCTGTTTCACTCTTTTGGAAAAGAAAAAAAAAATCTTAATTTTGTTTAAAATATCTTAATCTTTCAAAGAATCGTGCAAAAGTAATCTTAGGTAGAGGACTGACTGACAGCCAATTGTGTTGCAAGGTACATACAAAATACGAATTCTATTTTTGTATTTGAAGTTTGAAAGTGCTAGTGATTAGATTATTCATTCATGGCAAATAGTGCCAAATTTTCTCTTCTTTCTTGCTTGTGAGTTGCTCACCCAGCTATCTTGATTTCTAGGAATGAATCTGTTATTATTTAAATATTTCCTGAGGAGTTTATGCAAACAAGTGTTGGCCTTATTCACACACTGATCATTTCTTTTAGCCGTTGTTTATAATACACAATTTGTCATCAAAACCACATGAGTGCTAATTCCCTTCTCTTATTGGCTATTTGGTTGCTTTTAAAACCACTAATAACAAGGATGGAAAGTGAATGAGGAGTAACAAATAAAGTCCTCTCTCATACAAATTTTTGGTCAAATGAACATTTGGGTTGAACTTTAAAGGTCTTGCAAATATTTATATGAATAAAGCAGTCCGAGCTCATCTGAACACTGATAGAGAGCAAATAACACGACCCTGCAGAAAACAGCAGGGCCAGTTTCCAAGGTGGGGTTGTAGCAACAGTCTGCAACAAGTGTTTTCAATTGTTTGACCTTGTTTACCCCAATATTTACTCTCATTGAGCAAGCTACTGAGCTTCAAGACACCTTCCTGGCAAGTGAATTTAGTTAGGGGCTAAATTCACAGCAACAGGTATCGCATTTTTATGATATATCTATGTATATATTTTGCGGTTGATGTTTGCAGCACTTTTTGCAAGCCTAGTGAAAATATTCTGTGAAATTCTGACTGATTTGCAAAATTTCTGCAAAATTGACTGATGAAAAGGTATAATGAAAAAAAAAAAAGTAAAGAAAACACCCAAAATAAAAGGCCTGACGCTATGGTGACCCTCCTTTGTAGCAAAGGCTCTAGTGCAGATGCTTTCAAAGCATTTATTTAGAGAGGATGCTGAAGTTGTTGTTGTGGGGAAGAGAAAGAGCAGGGTGGAGCTGCAAACATGTATATCATTACTGCAACTGCATCCCATTTATTTCCTTTTGCAAAATAAATTACATAAATGGGGTTTATATTGTTAGCTATTCTTCATCCCAGAGATTGGGATAATTAGGTTTCAGATAGGGTGATGTTTTAAAACACATTTAATTTAGTGAAATTGGTAAGGAAGCTGCTGCAATTAAAAATAAAGGACAAAAGTTTCTTTGGCCTTCCTGGGTAATTTGGGGTGAATTTAGACTATGGCATTAGAAGTACAAAAGGTAACTAAAAATGCCATTAAATGAAATGTTCCAAGTCCAAGCAATTTCCTTCTTAACTGAAAGTGAAATGCAAACAGAGATTACTAAAACCCCGCTGTGTTTAATTTAAGCGTACGTAAGCCTTTTCCTCACAGTTATTTTGTCTGGAGATAATCACAGCGATGCTCCGCGGCCGGGGCTGGGATGCGCACATCACCAGAGCTGCCCATGCCTTAGTGCCTGCCCTGCTCCAGCAATTTTGCTTGCAAAAGGCTTTGCAGCAAGGGGTTTTGCTCCACATCTTGCAGAAATATTTCCTATAGGTGGTTTATATTGGCACGTTGCACCAGAGTCTAAAGGGGAGTAGGAGTGTTGTCACCTGGTGCTGGAAATCTCTTGGTTCATGCCAACACGGTGGCGTGGTGCTCTTGCTTCCTTAGGGAATTATTAATGCAAGACAGGATGGGAGCAACCAGGGAGCAGCGAAAGGCTCTTCCTGCTGCAGCTCTTGGACCACGTGCTCCAGGAAACCCAATGGGAATGAGCTGGAAGCGAGGAGCCATTGGATTTTCCATGCCCTCTGACCCAACATGTGCTTGGGAGACAGGACCCACAGGAGGGTTCAAGTCCTTGTGTGCAAAAAAAAGGATAAAGTAGATACTAGATCAAGTAGACACAAAACTGTCCCAACCAACACACCTATTCTTTTTCTACCCTGAATATTTTGGGGTTTTTTTTTTTTTTTTTGGTGCAGTTCAGGGCAGCTTAGTGGCATGGAGCAGTGCTGCCGCAAACTCCTTGGCACCACAGACAGGAGACATTTCTTGCTTACCCTCATTTGCTTGGTATCAATCAATCCAAGAGCAAAGCCATACCAAAACACAGCTCCTGTGAGGCACTGTCTCCCTAGCGCAAGAAAAAACACCCCGACCACATGCAATAGCCCTTTGCTAACTGAGAAGGTATCAGAATCCATGGAAATCTTTCAGCAATTCCTAATGTCTTAATCGCAGCTCCATCCTGGAGAAGGGGATTTTCTCCGTGGTACAAAACCCTATTGATCTGACTGGGCAAGGTCTGTTTTGGGCTTCTTGTGAGTGGGGCCAGCAAAATAGTTTTCTTCTACCGTGAACCATCATCATTGTGGTTACAGACAGGAAAGATTTCTGTACCCATTCTGGAATATTGTCATGATAATTTTTTCAAGGAACAATTACAGTGTGTATCAGGGAAAGGAAATGCATTTCTAGCCAATTAAAAGGAAATTATAAATGCGAGCAAAGGATATAAAATACTGAGTCCTTTGCCAATCTTTTAATATGAAATGGACTGGTATTGTGGAAGATAAAATTTGCTATCGTGCCACCTCCGCGCTATTATTTTTGTCTATGCATGATGGCCATCTAATCCCCATCTCTAGATTTTCATGGTGTTTTATTTTTGCAGAGGTTTGATATAAAAACTTGTATCTGAATTCAATTATCTGTTACTGAAGACAAGCCACTTCTGTTGCCCAGGAAGATTTTGGATTAGTATCAAGATATGTTCTAACCATAAACTACTAGGTTACCAAAAAATGAACTTGGAGGAGACTTAAAGGTTAGGAAATGATCACAAGTACCATTGACTACCTTTAATTATAGCCTAGTTTGCCAGGAAGACTTTCCTTGGTATAATGTCTTTTCTGTGTAGAATTATAGAAGATTATAGGCTCTTTTTTTTTTTTTTTCCTTTGGGAAAATCTTGTTATTTTACAATGTAACATGTTGTTATCTACCTGAAAAGTACTGTCTGCAGGAAAACCCGAGCAGTGTGCTGGATCAAAAATGTGTTTCTTCAGATCACCTATCATTAGAAGCACTAGGCATTTCTGTGTTAACATTAAAAAAAAAAAAACAAAACAAAAATTTAAAAAGTGCATGGTTCTGGAAATGAGGCTTTATGGAATTATATGAATTAGGGTTATGTGTACACACTTGGAATAAATCTCTATTTCTGCGGGTCTGAGGAAAAGTTACTTGAAGCTTATAAAAAGCACCAGCTTGGAATTAAAACAGTCCTTCGCCCTCCCCCTTGGCTGGCTCTTGGCACTGGGCAAATCCTTGCGGTGCTGGGAGTTAGCGCACGGAGCCATCGGTCGTGCCTAGCAAGTCTAGCAGATGCAGTGTGAAGACTCGCTCCTGGTTAATTAAAGTGGAGATCAGGACCCGTTTCTGGATGCTTAAGAAATTCCTTTGTCAATCAGAAATAGATATCTCCCATTCCTCACATTCTCAGACACCTACCTAAGCTTTCTAAGAAAGCTAAGGCGTACCTAAGGTTTCTAATATTCTTAGATTAGTTTATACTGATTTTTCCCCTTTGCAGATATTCCTTGTCAAAATATTCTTTGTCAGTCTTCAAATACCTCTTTGCTCAAATTGCCATTTTCTGAATCAGAGAATTGCTTGGATCACTGTTGAATAGCTGGGTAAATTGCTCATTATGAACAATTTTCTGGTAAATGTTTTTTATATTTAGGAACCAATCCGGATTTCTATGCATGCCCTAGTTATTTTTAGATAATTCATAAACATTATCTGTAGGTGTTCACATATTTTTCACTTTGACTATTGCCTATTCATGGCTGGTTCTTCATGCATGCTATTGGTCTCCTAAGACACATGATATTTCCCCCTCTCTTCTTGATTAGATCATTGATGCTTTTTTAAAGGGGAGAATAATTAATAGTTCTTAGTGAATAATGAAATGAAAAGGCAATTAATGAATAATGCACACCATGCATGATTTTTCAGACATTGATCATCTGTTAATTTTGTGCAATCTTTTGAATTCATATATGTTTTCATTCATAAACTCGCAGTCACGTGTGTATGTGGGCCTTGAAGAATGCAGGCCAGTGAGTGACAGCAAAGCAAAATCAGCATATTTTTTCACACACACACAAATATGTGGCATTTAGCTATTCCAGCTTTTCTCACCAGGCTTTTGTGACTCAATTTTTCTGTTCTCATCACCACCTATAAAAGCATGGGCTAAGGAAATATGCTTTACGACGTGTCATCCAACAAGAAGAACCCTGTGCCTTTGGCTTCCATGAGTTCTCAGGGTTCACTGTAAAGTTGCATGTAGCACTCCACTCTTCAGTGATTTTCAGAAAAACATATTGCAAAGCTTTAAAGTCCAAACAAAACATATTTTGGAACTTTATTAGTTGTGACTAATCCACATGGCTTTGAATGTAGATTATGGTGAATTATGAATAGACAATTTATAGTTTTCTCCTTTATCATGCCTATCTAAATGAACAGTATTTTATTAATACAATAAAAATTCAGTGAACAAGCAGAGCAAGTTGGTTAATTTTAACTGACAATAAAAATAATCTTAGTATTGCTGACATTCTTTTACTTCTACTGACCTAAAGTTGCACACGTATTTACGTGAGTGTGCAAGCATATATATGTAAAACACATAGATACATTTTTTTTACTGTTGTTCTTTTAGTTGTAATTCACATCTCCCGAGCTGCAGTTTATTATAAGGTTACTCAAGACAAACCGTTCCATTTCCTCTACTATCCCAACAGGATGGTTTATGGTCAGCGTGGTCAGGATCACATTCAGATGGCTGCGGAGTTCAAAGGAGTGGGGATGACTCGAGAAAACCATTTTTGTAATCTGTAAATTCCATTTCTACAAAAATAAGTTGGCCAGGGTTTGCAATGGGTATGGCAGGATTTTGCAAGGTCGAGAGAAAAAGCTGGGCTATGTGTTTTGACTCTGTCTCCACACAGACGGCGCATATTTGTAAATGGGTTTATGTTACTCTGCTTCAAATTATTTTATTTTATTTTATTTTATTTTATTTTATTTTATTTTACTATTTTTCCCCTTTTTTCTTGCTTAACATGTAAATATGCACATGTATCTGTCCCACTGCACTCAAGGTCTCAAAGCCCTGGTGCAACTCAGACCTTTCCTTGGGCTCCTGTGGTCATGCATGGAGAGGGTGAAGCTGTGTGCACGCTGTGCAGACAAGTTGTTGGGTGGAAATAAATACATCCAGGAGCTGTTCCCGGCAACGTGGGACCAAAGCAGTGAGTAATTTCCCACGGGACAAGCACACCACAACACCTGAGGTCCCAGCCAGGGCTGCAGTTCCCGCTCCTCGTGGGCAGTAGATCTCTGCACTCTGCGGGTTTTCCCCTGCAAGAGTAGAAAAGGTCAAATGCTTTCTTCCTACTTGTCTTAGGAAGTTAAGTCATCTGCAAGATGTTTTTATTTATTTATTTATTTTTAATGAGCTTGTGAGATGCTGCTTTATGAACTTAGCGCCATCGTACTTGCATAATTTGTAATAATAGATATCTACACAGCTGCAGATATTATGGAGCATCATACTGATAAGATTGTTAGAAACAATATAAATTGGGTTCTAGAGAAAAACTTTTCAGACTAATTTCACACTTGGTTAGAAACTATGCAAGCCAATGAGAGAGGAAAAACATGGTCATCTTCTGAGAATACAAATGTCTTTGAATTCAGAAACAGTTGAGAACATTTGAAAGATTTGGGGACTATCCAGAACCTATCTACTAGTATCTGCTGCAATCAGTAATTACAGCTCAATCTAGTTAAATATTAAAAATAAACAGATAAATAAATAAAATCTCTCCAGCACAAGATAGTTTGCTTCCCCCTAGGAAGTTTCATGCCCAGAGTGTCTCAGAGTCAGGATTTCTTTGAGGTTGGTTCGATTTATAACCAAGGCACCAGCATTTATGGTCTCAGCTAGCACCGACTGGACTGGCTGTGAGCTAATGGGGGCTGACTTGTCTCAATTTTATTCATCCCATCACCTAATGACTACATTAGGAAGCAGCCCAAGATTTAAAAAAAAAAAAAGTGTGAAATATGCCTTCTCATTTATAATGCAGATTTTTGCATAACAGGATCAAAACTGTTAGCCTGTTGTGAATGTAATATCAGAGCAAAATAACAAGCATTTTACCAGTTAACGTGCAAGTTAATGTGACAAAAGCATTTTTACATTCATTTACTGAGGGACTATCACCCTAAAGAACTCTTGGGAGATAAATGGAACAAAACAAAACCAAATAAAACTTTAATCATTTCCATAACAAAAATTAAACAACTACAGCATGCATAGGGAGGTCTAGAAGGAAGGAGGCAAAAAATAGGGGAGAAAAAAAGAGGAGGATGGCTGAAAGATGCACTGAGCTGCAACAAAGACTGTCGTGTCCAGAAAACAATGGTGAAAAATTACTCATTTCTCTGGAGAACAATTGTAATGAGATGGGAAAACTGGTACTGAACCAATTCTCATCCCAATCTTCAGATCTTAATCATGTGGTCCTCTCAGGATGTCCAAATCTCCTTTTCCGAAAGGCCTGTATAAGCATGTTCCCCGGAAAATCTATCTGCCAGCAGGTGACTGTTAACTTTATTTTGTCTTCCACATCGAATAGAGTTTAGAAGAATGGCATGAATTAGTTGATAAGTATTCGGGAAGCAGGTGAGAAACAGGAGGATTGAGTCACAGCAAGAGGTTTCTCGCTTATTCACCCACTGCCGCCCTTAATTAGGGAACCGGGACCCATCCCTCTGCTTGGGAATATATGTGATCTTCTCAAGATGACCATTGCAAAGATTAAATTGCATATATAGAACTTAGAATTTAGTATGCAGCATTAAGTCATAATGAGCTTAATGAATTAATTGCATGAAGGTCTGCAATGAGTAACTAAAAATATTGCTGATGAGTTACAAAAGCAGATAGTTTTGCTGGTGGCACAGGGTCATTTTGATTATCTCCGGAGAAGGAGTATGGCACTGCACAGATCATTCTGCAATGTCTTTTTTTCCCATTTATGAATCAACTAGATGACAATTTTTTGTCCATATATCCAGCAGAGGAAGTAATAATAAGAAAAAAATGTTATTTTCCTTTCCGCAAGAACTTATGAATGTTCCCCTCTATCTCTCCATTACACTGACAAGTTGGGTCCATTCATTGAGAAAGTAAATCAATAAGGTGGATTTAAACACAATATTTGCTTTGGCTAATAACACACACACGCAAAAAAATCCCAGCTATATTCCATGTAAAACTTGTTACAATTGTTGTACCAGAAAACAGACCTTGAAATATAAGCAATATATATTAAAAGGAGATGGCAGGACATAAATATATAAGTGAAACCATTACTGCCAAGTCTAACAGCAGGATATAGCAGCTTAGTGTACAAATTGTCTCAAACTATAGAAGTGCAATGGCAAGCCTGCTTTATGTTGAGAAGCAGAGTATTTTCATTGGGTGCAGGATATCTTTGGGTTCTTGGATTTTAGAGGAGTGAGGAGTTTCAAAAGGAGGATAAGTTTCATATTTTGTCATGGCAGGATGAAAGAAAAGATGTAAATAACTGTGTTTGAGTAGCCATGGTGGTGACCCCATGACTGGGGTGGTTTGGCTGGAGAAGGAGGTGAAGGCACCGGGGGTTTCTCCACAGCAGCTCTCATCCCGACCTTGCCCAAAAGAGCAAATGCAGGACACAGAGCCCGTTCCCCACGTAAAAAGTTGCTTCGTAATTAGTGCATGCAAAGCGACAGCAACTCTAAGCTAATCTCTGCCTCAAAAAACACGTGTTTAATAGATTTCTGCTCCACCTGCCAATTTGCATGCACGTCCCTTCTGCTGCTGGGGTGGCACATGAGCAACACACTGAATTACAACCCCAGTGGTGCCGAGCGCCTGCCCACCCTGCCCCATCTCCCCAGATCTCTTCAATAAATAAGAGGATACTGGAGAGCTCTGACTTTTTTGACTTTTTTTTTTGACTTTTTTTTTTTCTTTTTTACCTCCTCCCCCCTCTTTTTTTTTTTTTTTTTAACAGCTCTTCTGGGTCCCCAGTTGATTTTCTTCGCAAGGTTAGCTGCTAATACATTCCTAGCACCCATGCATTATTAATGCTCACCGCTCTCCAAGGTGGCAGTGACAAATAGGGAGCAAAATTCACTGACTAGTGGGGAATGTACTTTTTAGTCATGCTTGAATTTTTCAATCCATTCTGCTTGTTGAGGATTTTTCAGTAGAGGTGCTGTAGAAAAAAAATATATTATTTTTTTTCTTCCTTTTTTTTTTCCCCTTCAAACCTAAGAAGCACTCTAGTAACCAGCAGAAAGCTTATGAGTCAGGGCTTTTCCCAGGAGGTTTTGAGGGGGAGTAGTGCAAAAAGTACCTTTGATGTTTCCAGTAGCATGGAAGTCATTGTTTTTCCTCCCATGTAGTAAGTGGCAGTTTTGACTGCAAATCGACTATGCATGCAGTCAAGTAAATTATAATATTTTAACTAGGCTGTGCATGCCAGCTGTAGCATTCCCAGAAATAATACCAAGTGTGTATCATGAGAAACATTGATTTTTAATGTGCAGATTTGTTTCTTCAGATATAAAACTCTATTCATTTTGCAATATAAAGAAGCAATCTGTGAAATACATTCTTAGACCATTATCGGTTACTATAAATCCCACTAGTAGTACCAGCACACTTGTTTAATTCAGAATTACTTCATTTAAAGTATGATTTTGTGCATGCGGTGGAGGTGCTGAAGATTTGGCAAATACCTCTTTAACATAACAAATAGCTGACTGTAAATATTAGGCTAATTCTTCCAAACGTTTAATAGGGGGATAACTCACTGGGCAGAATAATGAACTCTTTGCTAATGGCTGTACAGAGGGGATTAACACCTTCGTGCAGCCATCCAGAAGCGCACTAAAAATATGTATATGTCTATTTTGCTGGGTTTTAATATTTCTCCGGCTCTGAGCCATCTCTATCCAGCAGCTTTGGAGCAAGGTTTATCTTAGGACCCTTAATAGCCCAGTTTAGAGGCCACGGCAAAATTTCACATTTTGTGCTGCAAAAGAAAAGCAATAAAATCTGACACTTCCCAACAGTGTGATGGGGGGATTTTTGGCCAGATATGCCATCCATGACATGAGGTGATTTTCTCCCCCTGCAATAAATGGAGGCTGTGGCTTCATCTACCAACTTGGGTTGTGCATTCGCTTTCCTCCTGCCCTACATCCTTTCAGATGGACTTTTCTCTTGGCCTAAAATGAGTTGCTGGTTTATATACGCACCTGCAATGTATAGCAGCGAGCTGGGAGTGACAAGCAGGCCCATATACAGGTGCCTTGAGACTATCTTGGCTTTGTGTTTGGTAGCTAAGCCACCGTTAAGCTCGGCAACCATGAGTCTAGCCAAAGAGAAACCATCTTGTGGCATAAGGAGATCATAAATTACGTCACTTAGGGGGTCACATAAGATAATAGAGACCCATAATTTTCAAATAAGAGCAGAAAAGGGTTATAATTTTAATAGGGATTCACAAAGATGGGAAAGGGGTTGGGATATGAAGAAAACATAATTCTGCTGTTCCTACACACTGGCCTACACACAAGCACATCTTCATGCAAGAGGGGCTCTTGCAGAAACCAGTTTTTCTCCCAGTCATCTCAAATCTCTCACTCTTCTCCAGATTTCTTTCACAATACTGCTTTTCTCCTGTATTTCCACAGTCCCTGCTTCCATATTCCTGTTGTGGCCATTCGCCCTTTCCTTCCCATGACATCCCGGTACTACAGTAACAAAACTGTGGATACTCATGGAGAAGAATTAGACAATGCAGCAGGTGTGAAGAAGTGTATGGAAGAGAAAATAGTTGTGAGTGAAAGGACTCAGTTTTTGTGGGGGCTTTGGAGTGAGGGAAGACCCATATGTCAGTGCCATGTAGTGTGGCTTTAAGGTCTTCTCTAAGGTTTTTTTTTTTCCTTTTTTTTTTATATGCAGTGTGGCTTTAAGGTCTTCTCTAAGGGTTTTTTTTCCTTTTTTTTTAATCTCCTCTTAGAGTTTCACATATTCAGTGCAGGTGGCCAGCCTGCATGTCGAAGCTGAATTTTGGTAGCGCCACGACGTGTTCTTCACAATCGTGATCCGTAAAAATTGATTAAGACTTGTAAAAAAACAAAAGAATTGCGGGTGAGGTGCTTGTCACAGGAGTAGATAAGGAAAACAATATACAGGAAGGAAAATGCAAAATCAGAATCAAGAGTGGGGATGACAGAGAACAAGCATGTGGAAATGAGGGGTGATAGCTCAGGGAACATTATATTAGAAAGGGATGGAAGTGTCAGAAAGGAACCAGAGACCAGCAGATTGGCTCAAAAAAAAAAAAAAAAGAAAAAGAAAAAAGAAGAAAAAAAAAGTGTGTTCAGGAGATTATGATGGAATCCATCCAACATCTGAACGACTCAATGAATAGCAGACTGTTGAAACTAGATGAGACACTAACTAATTTAGTTCAGGCTGTCAATAATTTAAATCAGAAGGTTGCTGTATTCAATGCTAATATGAAGATTTGGATTTCAGGAGCTTAAGATTCTAAGAAGCTGAAATGAATCTGTGCCATCATTTTCCAGTTGTTATTGTTCAGAGAATATTGAAAAAATGCTACTGATTCATTATTACTGCTGTGTATCGTTACTGATATTTAAGAGAGCTGCTTGCAATTTTAAGATATGATTTGTATTAGCTACCTTAGAGGGTGATGCATATAGTGGGAGAGGGCACATTTTCTCCCATGCTGCAAAAAGTCAGCATTATATGCACAGTTGACATAACTCCTCCATTCCATAGATTGCTGGTATGAGGGGAATAAAATCAAAGTCCTGTCTTTGGCAAAGACCCTAGCTGATCCCTTCCAATCTGCAGTGTCAGAAAACTCAGATACTTAACGAATCCTCTCATGTTTGTTGGCTTCATTTAGCAAACGTCTGTTCAGTTATCATAGATTAAAAGAAAATATTTATTTTTTTACAAAACGTTACTCATTTGAGAGATACAGCGTATATGAGCTAAAGTTAAATTCAAAGAGTTTTTTTTTTTTAATAAAAATGTAATTTACATTGCAGGGACATGCAACAGCAGCAGAAAACTGTTTGTGGGTGGGAGATTTTAGGAAGAAAAAAAACATTTTCCCCAGGCTAAATGTCTGCACATAAAGTACAAAAAATAATCAGAAAATGTATTTAGGTTCTGAATTGTATATAAAGTAAATGAAGGAGAATCTGTGTCCAGCAGTGAACAGAAATTGGAGCATTCCCATACCAGCTTGTCCCAAATCTCAGGGTAACTTTAAAGCTTTGCTTTTGGTATCCTCATAAGGTACAAATTTTCTCAGTAATTCTTCCAAGGTGTGCGGCTTTCGAATTTTCTTTCGGTATCCATCTAAATTGAATTAAAAAGGATGTACCAGAAGATGCTGCAGAGATTTGACCCATTCCTTAAAAAAAAGAGAGAGAGAAAGAAAGAAAGCAAAACAGTGGAAATATAAAGCAACAAGGAAAAGCACAAAAAAATGTAGGAAATAAATGTGGCTTTTACTCAGTTCAGGCTGTAGCATTTCACTCCAAATGACTGCCAAGCTTGAATTCAAGCCATCCTGTTGGAGCACAGCTAGGGGCAGGTACCCCGGAGTAGTGAGTCCCATGGCAAAGTCCAGTTCTCATGAAGCTGGTTGGGTTTCTCCTCTCTTGCAGGGCAATGTTCCCTTGCCAGGGTTGCTCCTCATCAGATGTCACTTTTGGTAGCGTAGAGCAAGTATGCAGATGTGCAGCGGGCTTTTAATAACTGTAGGTAGATATGGGAGGGCTACATGGAAAAGAGAAGTTGGAAAGAGAAAAAAATGGTTTTAGTTCCTCCAGTGCATGGGATGCCCAAGTCTGTTGGGGCTCCTCGAGGCTCCCATTGCTTGTAAGAACCAGGGTCTTGCAGTGCAGGGAGCCTGAGGGTTATTTCCTCTTGGGTAAATAAGTCAAAGAGCAGACGATGAGCACGTCCCTGCGGGCTGCAGACATCGGGGGCCAGACGGTGACTCAAGGTGTCTCACTCCGAAAGGTGAGTGATGGTGACCTGGGGTTGGGAAAACCCCGACTCCAGCCATCTGGGCGCTGAATCACCAGGACCCGGGAGCCCCCATACTCTGAGCCCTTATTCACCCAGAAGGGGGTGGTTTTGAGATGCCGACATCACCGCAGAGCCCAGCCAGCAGACCAGAAGCACTTCTCAGAGGCACCACAAGCCAAGCGGGAATATATCCCCACGGATCTTTTTTTTCTCCTTTTCTTTTTTTTTTTTTCTTTCCCTTCTGCTGGCTATAATAAAGTTTTGCTGCTCTGCTCTAATCCATTTTATGGAGAGCAATTTATCTTACTCCCTCTGTGTCCGTCACATCGCGGGGACAGGTGAAGTATCTGGATTTCCAAAGGCGGCAGCGATGCGCACCATGTATCATAGGGCATGACCCAGCCCTTGCTCTGAATTGCTCATTTTTTGCCAGCGCCGACGTAGCTGCAGCCTTATTTTTCAAAGGCACTTGGCTATACACATACAATTATTTAGACAGTTTATATCTAATGCAGTTTTACACTGACAAATCTCTTGGAATTCTTGGTGTGTGGGTTTCCAAACAATTCCCCAAAGCGGAGTCGTTTGCATCAGTCCGCAGTGTTAAAGCTTGCAGCAGAAGGTAATGGTGCACCCTCCAGAAACAAATCCCTGCAGTGGTTTGAAAAAATAAATAAAAAAAAAATTAAAAATCAGATTCTACACTTTTGTATTAAGAGGAAAAAAGAAAAAAAAATAGTGTGGATTAATAATGGAATGAGTGAGATGTGGACTAGGTTTATGCCAGTAGGTTGTCAGTAGGTTGAACATTATTAAATTGTGCTCTTTTGAGGCTGAAACCTTTAGTGTGTCTCACAAAAAACCCTGCACATTTACATAAAAAGTTGCTGCTTGTCTATAGGAGACTGCTCTGGCCTATTAGATAATTCTACATTTAGTCAGGAGTTGATAAGCGTATTTTATATTGCTGGTAACTTGAGATGCCTGTAGTCAGACATCATTTTTGAAGGTGAATTACTTGCATAGCAGACAGCATTAGTACGCTCCCATTTCAAAATTTCCTATTTAAGGCACAAGCTGTATGTTGAACAGCTCTAAAAAAATCCTATAAAAGGTAAAGTATCCAATATTTAGCTCCAATAGCTCATCTTCTGCCTTTTATTAGGGGAGAAAATAATAGCTGTGAAGGGAACTTCATGCTTTTACAGACTTCAGGTACCACAAACTAGTCGTGCTGTACTGTGTGAACAAGCTGAATCATCTTGAATCCAAATTAAATTTCCAGTTCTGTCTCACAAAACTTAGCGAAGCCCAAAGACTAACGCTGTTCCTGGCCAGGAATCTGTCGTGCCAAGTTCCATTTTGGAGATATTTTTTTCAGATGTGGAATATACTCATGTAAACCAGGATTTATAACAGAAATGCTGACAGACAGTATTGGTGATACTGTTCTAAATTATTTGTGTTGAATGTTTTTTTCATCTCTTTTCCTTTTAATGATCTAAGTCTTTCTGCATCTGGCAGCATGTTTCCTCACTGTTTACCTTTCCTGCCAAAGCAGTATCATCCATCTATGACTATGCTTTTCTTGGTTTCTTGCTCTCTGTCTTTAATATTTGAAGCCAATTTTCCATTTATTCTAGGACTCCTGTACCTCTCATGTTGCCATCAACTTCTATAGTGGAACCCTGTCAAAAATGCTTTCAAGATGCAATTTTTTTTTGTTATGAAATATGTGGTTATGCTCTGGTGTATTTTTATCATAAATGCTGAAATAGACTGTGGCTCTGCTTAGCTGGCATGTGCCATAAAGCAAAACCAAAGAGCCTGAGGGGCGGATGCTGGGTGAGGACTTAGCGCATCCTTCACCAGTCCGTGCTGCAAGGTGTTGGTGTCACCATGGACCTCTCTGTAACCACATCTCCAGCTGCAAGCGTGTGGAAAAGCATAGGGAATTCAAAGGGGCATGCTAGGAATGCGGATTTACTTCATATCCCAAAAAATCCTGCGACAAGGCATTCATTTTCTGGGGGGCACTGTCAGTAGCACAGTGGCTCTTGGACCCCAACTGAGAGCACACATTTCCGAATGGCCTTTCCCTGCTTTTGATTTGCATGATTCATATATTTTTTTTTCCTGTTATTCTCAAGCAAAGGCCACTTCTTGTTGGACACAACTCTCTTAGACAAGTCCTTAATTTAACAGCTTGTTCATGCTACTTCATTTAAATAGTGATTATAAAGGAAACCGTAATCCTACTGATTTGCAAATTGAACTGTTTTGTAGATGTTATTTAAACAGTGCCACTATAACTGTCTTTCATGAAAAAACACGGTGCAGTGAGAGAGATCAAAGATTCATAAGGAAGTTCCTTTTTTTGAAAACCGATGCTCCTGGCTTCTTTAACTAATTGAAAATTTTTCTTTACAAGAACAGACCTTGAAGCATTCTGGCTGCTGCCAGCAGCCTTATCATTGCATAGTTGTTACTTCCTTCTTCCAGGGGCTTAGTTGGGGATTAATGGAGCACTGTGCTGACACTTTGGGATGAACTCTGTCTATTTTTGGCACGCAGGTGATTATCAATAACCTCCGACTCAAAATAAATGAACCTCACCTCAGTTTTCCGTTCAGAGCCAGAGCTTCACAGCTTCATGGGATGTTGCAGTATTGAGCTACATTTTATTTTAATGCAGGAATTAAGGTGAATACAGTGATAATAAAAGGGAGGACAAACAGTACCAGCTTGGTGGAGATGAAAGCTTTGGGTGGGAGGTCAAGACGAGGGGCTGACTGGCTGGCCATAGGTCCAAGATGGGGCATAAATTCTTCCTCTGGCTTTGGTACGATTTTCCCCTTAGCTATGATCTCTCCTCCAACCATTGCCGTGATGCCCAAGTGCTGTTAGGAGAGGAGGAATTTCTCTATCTCTGTCCCTGTAGAGCCCAAGCCCACCCCAAGACAGCAAATACCTTGCATTTCTTTAAGCTTTTATTTACTTATTTATTTATTTTGGTGGCTTAGTGCCATTCCTGAATTAGAAGCCCTAGCTCAGGCTCAACCTGTAACACCCACAAGAGAGGTTCACGTTCCTGAGCAAAGCCATTGAGCTCCTCTAGAAGTCATCTAATATAAGAAACAGGGCAGAGAATGGAGGACCAGCTTACGTGTGACCTATATAATGTATGATACAATGGGATATTTATAAAGCAATAGGTTTCTATACTTGCTTATATTCATAGAATACTTTTGGCTTCAGCTGGCAGAATATTGTCCATGAATGCTAATAGCTGTCTATATTTTTATAGGATAAACTTAAGTATAGAAACCTATTAATATTTATGGATCATATGTTGCCATCTGAAGTCAGAGTCCACAATGATATGCAAGGGACTAATTTGGCATTAAATATGTCCAGCTATCACTATCAATTTGGCAGGATCATATACAAATAGGTGTATTTCTAAGTGCTAGGCAACGTCCTGCAAAAAGCTGAGCATCCTCTTAGGTTTTTTAGGCTGGACAGCTTGTAAAGTCAGAAACTTTGCACCTAGTGTATTTGTCCTCTAAATTGTTACATTCTTGCAATTACTAGGAAGGGGGAAAAAAGGAAAGAATCTGAGCACAAAAAGGAAAATTGCTATTATTATTAATAGCAACCCTTTAAATTCTTTAAAGTAGAATGCATTTCATCCTCCTTTTTCTTTCTTTTTTTTTTTTTTTTTTTCTTGTGATTGTTTGAATTTACCCTGTATGGAACAAGAACTTTCCTCCCTGGTTGTACTTTTTCCTGGACACACGAGTGTAATGTTAGTGACCACACTCAACAAGAAGATGTCAACAGGCATCTCTGGTTGATGCAACATTGTTTGCCACTGAGGAAGGTACACACAGAAATGAGCTCCTATTGTATAAATGAGATTTTTATCTATTTATTTCCTCTCCTGAATGAAATAACCTGGTGCAGCCCCCTCTCTGGGGCAGTGCTGGTCCCCTTGTTGCTTGCAGCAGAGAAGCACAACAGCCACAAGGAGCAGAGCACGTCTTGAATTTGAGATACCCTTTTTCTAGCCCAGTTAACAGAGTATCTCAGGAGCACGGTGTAAATAAATGAAAACAGACGTTTGAGTCAGGCAGAGTAGCTGGGAGGGTTTTTTTTTTCCCCCCCCCTGTTCTGTGACTGTAATTTTCCAGCCCAATTAGAGACTGGAAAGTTAAGCAAAAGGAATCAGAGTTGCAGCAAAGGAAGAAAAACGTAGCAGGCAGATCCCTATCCTTCCGGAAAAGGGGAATCCATGGACGGATTAACGCCGTTCGCAGAGAACCAGGAGGTGAAATTGCTGCGTTTGGGAAGTGTTTTGAGCTCCTCGTTAGCAAGGTGCCCTTGCGTGTGCAGGCAGCAGAGCCCGGGGTGAGCAGATGTCTATCCCACGGTGCCAGATCACCAGGCTGCGTGGTAGCTAGTCCAAGCCCACCTTCTCCCTGGTTTATTGACTAACTGCCCATACGATGCTTATCCTTAACTTCCTCCCAAGCTTGTGTCCCTCTGAGGAACTTGGTGTGCAATTGCCACGTTAAACGAGCACAAATCATGTCACTGGTTGCAATCCATCCGTGACCTATGATATGACAGGATCATCTCCCTGTCCTGCTTCGTGGAGGCTCTTCAGCCCTAACCAAAGGGCCTGGCAGGTGTGGTCCTCAGCTGCTGTTAATCATCTCCTCCTGGGGTCCTACCCCACATGGTGGCCACTTTCCCTAATGACCTCAACACTTGGCAATCTATTTCCCAGTGATGGCAGGGCAGTTTGAGATGTTCTTCTCCAATGATGGTTCCTTCTTCTATTGGCCAGAGCAAGCACCGGTGTCAGTAAATCTAATCCGTGTCCCTCTTTTCACCTCAAGGAGGTAGGGCTGCTTGTGTGACTATGTAATTGCTCATGTTCCCGTTGAGCTGCCTACGTGTGCCAAGACAGCACAGTTCCATACGATTCCGATTTGCTTTGCAAGCTTTTGCCAGCAGAGGTTTGTTTTTCAGATAAATGGTTGCTATACAGCTCACTCTCCCAAATTACAGCTCCTGACTCTCCTCCTTGGCTGGGAAGGGGTGGAGGATCCTAACTAAACTGATAGTAAGATGCCAGTGGGTGGATGTGAAGGCAACATCTGTCCGTCTGATCTCATGTGTTGATCTCGTGTACTGGCAGGGACACGCATGACACTTTGTTATTGCAGAAATATCTTAAGGATATAAACTTTGGACAGCTGGAACCTGGTCTGAAGTGCCTGTTGGGTAAAAATGCTGTCTCCTGCATGGGGACTTTTGGTCATTAATAAAATGGGGGAGAAGGAGGAGGGATGAAATGTCCTGACTTTCTGGTTTGTTAGTGTGTGCGGAAGGAAGGTGGGACAATGTATGGATGCGCATATGTAGGTCCAATCTTTTATTGCTGCTGAAGGGTTAGAGGCCATTACCTGGGAATGAGGCAAACGAGTTTTCTTTAGAGCCGTGAAAGACTATTCCACCTGGAACAAAATCCCTGCCAAAAAGGAAAACAAGCTATTGGCTGTACGAGTTGGATGGCGCCTGTCCATGAACGTGGTTCAACGGCTCTGTGCTGTTCCAGCACCTGGAAAAGCAGCTTGCCAATCTTACTCGAGCTCCTCTTGCCTAAAGGGAAGGAAAAAACCCTTCAAGTGTGCGGGCAGCGAGCAGCAGGGATTTCTGAAACGGAAATCTTGACAAATGCACCTTGTGCTTGTGTGAAGTGCCCGGTGAAAATGCAATAGCTGTAATACATTTGTATTTTAGCAACGCTCTTTTTGTGCCTCTTCACTCTGTATTTGCTTGAAAAATCATCGCAGCTGAAAGCTATGAGACTGAGCGTGGGCCCAAAAGTAACAATATTAAGCAGTGTGTGAACAGGAGTGGTAATAGCGAAGTTAACGCAGGGCTCGGAGGTTGGGCGGGTGGTATTTAAGGTTTTAATTATCTGGACGTTGCTGCAGCGACGCTGGCCAAAAAACACCTAATCCAAATACGTAAAGGAATTAGTGAAATAAGACAATCAAAAGAGATATATTGTGCTTCTAGCACGCTCTGAAAGCCTGCCCTGCCTTCAGCTGCTTCTCCCCGGCTTCCCCAACCAACCTTCTGCACTTTGTAAAGGAGAAAACACGGATGACATGGGGAGCACCGCAGCCGCCGCGCTGGGGTTCAGGCGAGCTCTTAGAGTGCCACAAACATCTCTTTGCATTTGTCCATATTGCAGAAGAAAAGCTGATTTTTTTTAGATTTTTTTTTTAAGTGCAAGAAGGTGATTTTATGATGAGAGGGAAAAGTCAATTATTTAAGCTTACTTAAATAGCCCACTTCTCATCACAAAAATGCAAGATCTTCAATGCTGCAAGATCTTGGAAGTCTTCACTCTCCATTCAGTGGAAATTTAGCTCAAAGGTTGTGAGAGATTTGGGGCGCAAAGGCAAGCCATTTCTTT
>NW_010580272.1:13165-26264 GCF_000705375.1 Tinamus guttatus
AGCGAGTCCCTGCGGCAGCGCCGGGTTCGGCCGCGCTCCCTGCTCGCCTCCGGGAGCCCTGTCTCCTGATCTGCAGGCCGAGACGCTGCCAAGCCGAAGGTTTAGCAAATTGGACTGGGGACTTTATTTGGAAACCCTTCCCGCTGCCAAAAGGGGCGAGCTCAGCCCTTTGTTCTGCCAATATCTGTCCTAATGAAGAGACCTTTTTTGTTGTTGTTGTGGTTTTTTTTGGCTGTGGTGCCATGGCTTCAAGTCCCCTGTCCCCACATACCCTTGCTGCAAGCCCCACAACAGGGGCTTGCAGCAGGGGGGCCGGGGAGGAGTGCTGACTGCGAGGAGGCTCCGCAGTCCCCGTGGCTGCAGCACGGGCAGGGCTCCGTGCCCTCATCCCAGGGTCTCCGGGCAGATCCTCACTGCTCTCCAGCCTGGACCCCTTCCAGTTTTCCAGGTGACCGTTCCAGTGTGTGTATTGCTGCTATCTAAAAATCAGCGTGTTCCCCTGGTGCCTCATACTGTGGGGCAGGGGGGTAAGATACAAATGATTCTCTGAGCAGAAGACTTGCAAGAACTGAGCTGGTTTATGCTGCTTTTTAAGAAGGTATGTTTTGCCTGTGCGTGTGTTTGTTTTCTTTTGAGTGGCTGCTAATAGACTTTTGTTCTGACTCTAATCTGAGTGCTAAGGAGTATATCATGTTTAATGGAAGAATTATGCAGATTTTGCACTCTGGTAGCAATGGAGAAATCCTGTGGACTTCAGTGTGAGCAAATACTGTGGCTTAGTTTTCTTTAGGGCTGTCTCATTTGTAGGAGGAAACAGCAGTGCTTTTCCTCCCGTCTGAAAAACCAGCTTTGTTCCTCCAGTGTTAGCGCTGAGAATAAACCTGCACTGTGCATAATGGCTCCCTGGTGTCAAATCTCAGTTTTGTCTCTGCTGTCGTGATAAGGGCTGGAGCCTGGAGGACGGCGCGGAGCCGCTGGGCACTGTCCCGCTCTGCGGGGAGCTCGGCAGCGCCGGGGCCCTGTGTGCAAGGTCCTCCCTTTGCCTCCCGTTACCGACTGCTGCACGAAGGGGCTGCGGAGCTGCCTGCTCTGGGCTCCAATGGCTCAAGTGGCTCCGCTCTCCGAGTTGGAACCAGGAGATCTGGGAACAGCCACTGCTGTCATCAGTCCTCGACGGGCTGCCCGCACGCTGTGCGGATGCTGGCTTGCTGCTGCTGTTAGGAGGCTGCCCAGGCTTCTGCTGTGCTTTACTCGGCTCTCTACTGCATTACAAAGCTCCTTAATCCTGTTATTTTAGCCAGCGGGCCTGTATTTTTAGGCTACAGCTGTTAACAGTGGGAGTGATGGTACCATAAAATGGGGAAGGGGTTCTCGTGGCCTCATGCCAGAGATCTGGGCTTGATAGTGAAGAACTGCTGCAGAGCAAGGGCTGCTGTTGTCCCACACGCAGGATTGGGAGACCCCTGGGCTGCTGTGATCTCCCTCCCTCAGGCTTCCCTCTGGGAAGTGCTGCAGCTGCTCTGGGAAGTGCTCTGGGAAGTGCTGCAGCTGCCCCGCAGGACCTGCCCTGAGGAAAATGCAGCGTTGCTGCAGGTTCCCTTTGGCAGAGGCTCAAAGATAAATGCTGAGCTCCAGCACAGGACAGAAACAAAGGCAGCCCCAACAGGGAGGGAGGTGGTAGCGTGGCTCCCTGAAGGAGCTCAGCCTAAACTGAGTGAGGAAGAGGGGAAAAAAATCAGCTTTTTGGGTTCAGCCAGTTGTCTGTGTGGCCCTGGACAGCACCACTACAACAGATGCAGCTCATAACCCACCCTCCCCTACCCTTTTGCAGCTTCCTTCTAAATAAAGCCACAGGGAGTTTCTGCCAAGAAAGCTCTTATATTATTCCGGTGAGTGAGTGAATGGAAAGAGCAGGATCTGGGCGGATGCTTTTATAGTAATAGCTCAACTATTTTAAGTATGAAGAAGTAACAAGGCAGAGCTAAGAGTGATTCACTGTAACGAAGATAAAATAAAAAATAATTTTTAATAATAATCTTATTAGTTTGACCAAAATAACTTCCATTAACCAGCAGCATCATCTAGGCATGCCTCAATGCTTGAGGAAGAACTTAGTTTCAAAATCAGGAGCTGTATAAAATGAGGGCTCTTCCTGAGCATTTCGGCTGGGCTTTCCTTTCCAGGCAAGCACCAGACTGCACCTGGCTCCCCTCAGACGGGGACACCAAGGTAAGGAAGGTACTGGACTATGACAAAAAAGGGGGACATTGCTCAGATAACCTCAAATTAGAAGGCCAACTTGTAATAAAATTCCACTCTGTGGAAAGCCAGGGATTGAGAAGAGCTAAGCAGCTCTCGTGAGTGTCCCAGTGGCTCAGAACTGGCTCTTGCTCACGTGGAAAGGCTGCATGAAGCCCCCACCACAGCAGGAGCTGCAGTCAGATCCAGTGCTGCCTCCAAATGCTTCCTTGTAAGGTTCAGATTATCGTGATCAGCTCAGTAGGAAACCAGCTGAAACCACACGACTGACACCATTAATGGAGCTACCTGTCAAAGCTGGTCTCACTCCTGCTGTCCAGGTGTGTGCAGCAACCACCAACTTTTCCAGAAAGCGCTCAGTGCAGATGGACTTACAGACTTCAGTTCTTTCCAGCAGCAATTGCTGCACAGCAGCTTGCAGCCCTGGACCTTTCCGAATCCGCAGCGCTGTCTGTCTGGGGCTCAGTGGTCTCGAGGACAAGTTTTCCTGGTGTGGCCAGGCTGGTGGCAAATGCTACAGGTCCGTGGTTTCTTGGCAGTGGCTGCTGAGGAGAGATTGCTTGGTCTCTTAGCTTTACTCCCAAACTCCCTTGAGTATCCACTGCTCCCAAAACGGTTCGAAGAATCTCCCGAAGCTCCTATGGAGAAAAAATGCAGATGTAAAAATCTTTGACAAAGGAGTTGAGAAACAAAAGCTAGGTTCAGAAGGGCAGTAGATGGAGGATTTGACCATCCCAGCTACTCAAACTGTTCTTGAAATTAGACTTACTTCAGATTTGTCTGCATTTAAATGCTACCTATTTGTCTCGCAATACTAACTAATCAGAGGATCAGAATAGGGAAACTCAGAAACTCATCTTTCTGGCTGCATGCTCTGCTCCACAGCCAAAGCAGAAACAACAGAATATGCCAAAGGAAACCTGTTTTTTCTGTTTTTGTTGTTTGTTTTTTAGTTTTGAAAACTTAATTCTGTCCCGTTAGGGTCTGGCATCTAAAAAGGAAGAAGCCAAGATTAAAGATCTCTCAGATCACGTCTCTACCTCTGTACTTTGCTTATAACCTTGGTGTTGGTGCCCTTTCTTTGAGATCCTTATTTTGTGATTAAACAGCCCTTTCAGTACTTGCTTTCACCACCTTTTCCCTGGAGCCGTGCTCTGTTTCTCAGCTATGATCAAAGCTTCAGAAAGACTTGGATTTTCACTGCATTCCTAAACTAGGCCAGCGGGAGAAGTATGGCCTTCCTGGCATGACAGAACAAGGTTTAAGATCTCCAAAAGCATTTGTGCCGCTTCAACCCTCTATCAAATCAAAATGAACACCTGAATTTGGGAAGACAACCTCCCAAAAGACTGTTGGAAATGTAGCAGCCTGTCCACTGAGTGAGGGATGCTCCAACTAGCAGTGCAGGTCTCTGTGGATGTGTGGAACAACGCTGTGTTCAGGGGAAGGTAAGCCACACCTGATCCTTACAAGCAACATTTAAAAAGTGCCATAATGCTGCTCACAGGCTCTTTTTAAAGACAAACCTGAGGTTTGACAAATTAAGCGTTGTTAGAAGAGTTGTCAGGCTATGACAGCCTTATGCAGTGTCAAGTTTTTTTTGACAGTGTATGACAAATACCTGTTTAGCTTTAAGGAGAGCCTCCAACCCTGGCTCTCCGCTCCAAGCCCGGCCTTACCTGGCGCCGCGTTCTCGTCCGCCCACTGGAAGAAGCCACACTGCTGCTCCCTGGGCTTGGGGCACGTGTGGAACTGCCGCCCTTTGTTGGGCCCGTCCTTCTGCACGGTGCGCGTCACGGTGGTTTGTGGTCCTCTTCACAAGCCTTTTCTCACCACCAGGCCCTCTGGTAAAGGAGTGGTTGGTGGGTGAGCGGTTAGCGTGCTGGCTGGCTGAGCAAGGGTTGGGCTGCGAGGACCTGTGTGAGTATTTCAGGTCCAAGAGTTCTTTCAGCATCTCATCACAGCCTCCGATACAGCCCACAAACTCCAGGGGCATCGTGGGTGGGACGCTGCCTCTCTTGAACTTAAATTTCAATCTAAAAGAAAAGGAAGATAAAAGTTTCCCTGTTCATGTAACGCCTCAGCAACCAGGCTTGATTTGGACTTGATTACTATTAAGCTTTTTTTCCCCCCTGCTCACTCCTCCTGTACTTACACTGTTTTCCTCCCTCTTTTTTTTTTTTTTTAACCATCCTCTAGCCATGAGATTGCTGCTCCCAGCTGCCCAGCCTGGTCCACAGAAGCCTGTGGCCCTGATGACTAACAGGTAATGTCTGTGTGCTTGTGTTTGCCTAACAGGTGACTAGTACAACTCACCTGTGAACGGGGTGGGGTTTGCACACAGCGCAGACACTCTCATCCCTGGCCACGTCCAGCACAAAGTCAGGAAACCAGACTGCAGTTTTACAAGTCGGATAGCCCGTGCAGCTGAGGTAGAACCTGCCACAGGGTAAAAGGACTGAGTGAGGAGGAGGAGGCAAAGTCAAGTCAGTGACTCATTCTCCTCTCTTCTCTCTGCTATCGCTCACTATAGAAACTGTCAAAACAATTTTATGAGCAAATATGTATTGGAGAGAGAGGTTTGGCTGAGTCCAGCAAGTTTGTCTAGCTGGTTTGAGCTTGCCCTACTGCAAGGTACGTAATGCCCAGCAACACACACACACAGAGAGCTGCTGTGTGCAGCAGGGGATGCTACCCACCCGCCGTTCTTCTTGGTCTTCAGGACCATGTCGTTGTTGCACTGTGGGCACTTCCGAACGGAAACAGGCATTGCCGGGTAGACTTCCTCTTGCTCTGCTATTTCCGTGCCTTGTCCAAAATACTGAGCCAGGGCTTCATCCAATCTAAATACAAACAAGCACAACATCCTATGCGTCTCCTCTGCAAAAAGTAACCAGTGGATTGATGCCTGTTGTCCTCATTCCCTAGGAGATCTGGCCATCTGCAGAAGTACCTCAGCTCTGCGTGATGACCAGTACAAGCTGTCTGCGAGCACAACATGAAGGTCAGAGCATGTTGCCTTTCCTTTGACCTCCTCTGAATTTAATGCAATGAGTTTAAACGCAGAGGGGCAGTCAGCTGGCACCTGCTCACAGCTGCATGTCACACTGAGAGTCATCCCTTCCCTTGCAAATACCTGCACGTGTTGGATAGATCTCCAGAGAAACAGTTATGGGAACACATTCCATGTCAGACTGAGCTGTGGAAGCTCACACCTTCCAGAACAGCAAAGCAAATGCAAGAGGGCAAAGACAAGACTCACTTATTGGCTCTAGCCACAGCCTCGATGAAGACTTGCTTGTACTTCTGGACCTGCTGCTGCAACACTACGAGTTTGTCTTTCTTCCCCTCACAGATCAGCTTCAGGTCAGCCTCCAGCTCAGCTCGAAGGTCAGGCTTGGACATCTCATAGCCCATGGAGTCATAGCCTGAGGAAAACACGGCATGGTGAATGAAATGAAGGCATGAATAAGAAACCTGTCCTCTCGCTTAAAGCACAGTCCTTACCTTCAACCAGCCCCATGCCCAGGTGGCCTGGAAGGAACCTCTGATCCGCAGTGAGGCCCACGTACATCCGCAGCTTAATGGTCTCAATGTGCTCAGCGTGAGTGGCATCAGTCCCTGAAAGCAGCCAGGTTTTCAGTTGAATGAGTGGCCAAGAAGTGATTTTTTCCCCTGTGTCTACTACTAGCTTAATGGTCTCGATGTGCTCGGCGTGAGTGGCATCAGTCCCTGAAAGTAGCCAGGTTTTTAGTTGAATGAGTGGCCAACAAGTGATTTTTTCCCCTGTGTCTACTACAGAACGCAAGGTACTGAATGGGCAAAAGAAGGAAAGCCAGGAGCAGCAGCATCCTTGTTTCTCATCTCTTGAGAGAGATAGTGCCAATACTGACCTATGCCGTGCTTCTCCATGAGAGCAATGAGATCTGCTTCGGTGAGGAGCGCTGGAGGGCTCGTTTCCCCATCCACCATCTCCACTGTGGTGGGCTGAAAGCGGGATCCTTTCTGATATACTGGGATAACCTGAAAGAAGGAGAATCTCTGTGACACTACCTTTCTCTTTTGTCACTGAAGATAAAATACTAACCTTAACAGCACTGTACTATACTATAGCTATAGCACTAACTGTACTATAGCTCAACAGCACTAACTATTATAATACTAACACTAACAGCAAGCCCATATAGTAATGCAGAAGCACCCTGTTCTGCAGGAAATGCAGCCCTTAGGATCCTCAAGATTAGTCATTAACGAGCTGCTGGAAGAGCAATTACAGCTCCTCTTGGTAAGTCAGATCAACCTGCACGGAAGCAGCTCTGCTGTTGTGTCAGAAGGGGCAGACTATACAAAACTGCTAAATATGCAGCACAGGTTTTCAACAGAGATCACTCTGAATGAAAGCTAGTGGGGCCAGGAATTGTCAAAGGATATTGTGCAGAGGGATCCAGATTTGGCAATAAGGCTTTGCCATTAGTACAGCCAAGGGCAAATTTTAACTCCAAGTACTTTAACCTCTCCCATCTGCGATATCCAAGGGTTTACCTTATCACTCCACTTCTCATAAGGATACACTTCCAGATAGTTTCGGGCCAAGATCATTAGTCCTTGAGCCATGAATTGCTCGTTAGCGATGTCAATCTCCACAGTTGTTTCCTGTCCTTTAGCATCTTGAGAGCAGCAAGCCAAAAAGTGGCGCACGATGAATTCGTACAGTCTCTGCTCATTCCCCTAATATCAAACAGTAGAAGAGGGTTAAGAGCCTCTTCCAGGATTAATGAGACATCAAGAGATAATAGCGAGATGGCAGGTCTAGGATACTATTCTAATGACCATATTTAAGAGTCTGACCTTTATACATCAAGCAATACAAGCTATCAAGTTATCTCTGCCTTTATTAAACTCACCTGCAGGTTAGCAGCGTATTTTGTAGGATGAATGGGAGGGTGAGCCTGGTCTGATTTGGTTCCACTTCGAGGGGTTGGCCCACCCTGTTCCAAAATCCTCTGTGCAAATGCTCCCCAGTTTGGGTCCTGTGTCTGCTGTTGTACCAAGACAGAGAGGTTGAGCTCCTTGGGGAAAATGTTGGTCTCCGTTCGGGGATAGCTTATGAACCTGCAAAAGGAAGGCAAAGGAGGACTTTAGGAAGAGCTCCAAGGCACTTTCCATTTTGGATTGAAAGGCCCTTTATTTTTTTAGGGAATTGATTTTATCAGGCCAGCACACCCAAATCTTTGTTTCTTACCCTTGAGTGTAGAGTTTTTCTGCTAGTCTCATGGTTTCTTTTGCATTTATTTTCAGTTTACGGGAAGCCAACTTCTCAAGTTCCTGTGTTGAGAAGAGTCAGAAGAAAGGCATTTGTGGCATAATTCTAAGGTGAGTAAAATACACACTGAAAGCTCATTTCAGATAGTTCTTTTTAGCATTCTTGTATCAAACATACCACAGTGTCCAGAGGCAGAGGTCTCCATTTGCTCTTAGGCTTGCTTATAACCTCAGCAACAGTTGCTACAGGATTCTAAACACAGAGTAAGCAAAATATAAAATCTCCTTGAAGAGTTGTAAAAGGGCTGCTCTTTAAAGAACTGAAGTAAAAAAAGATGGTGGAAATGTTTTGTTGATGCTGCTTTGTACTATTTACAAACTTTCCTACCTCCATACACATGTGGTAAAGGACCAGGCAAGCTGTGTGATTAAAGAGACGATTCCTCTTCCAGTTGAAGACCACAGTGTTGTCCTCATGTTCGTGTGTCACTGCATTGAAAACAGATCAGAGTGATCTCTTTTATATAGATCATACAGTAAAAACATAATTCAAAGACAGTAGAAGTAATGAAGCCATACTTTTGGGGAACCTTTCCAACTCTGCTGAATTATCATGGCAAAAGAAGAGGAAATCCTCTCTGCTACAGTGTTTGTTCATGGCCCTGATGCTTTTCCTCCAATTCATATTTTATACTAAATATTAGGTTTCATTTTCTTTGCAAATGCACTAAAAACTGCAAGATGGAGCTGAGCACTTGTTTCCTCTCGACATACCTTTGATTTTGTAGAAAGCTTCAGGAACAAAGGCCTGGATGGCTTTAAAGCGTTCAACTACAAACCCTAGTGTTGGGAACTGGCAGCTACCATAGCTGATCAGCTGATCTGCTAGAACATCAGGAAAAATTTTCCGGAGCCTCAGTGTCTGGAATCTAGTGAAGGCAGCACCTGAGGAAAAAAAATGGATGTTAGAATTGAATATTAAAAAAATAGAACAGAGTCACACTCTGAAACCAAAATTGCAGAAGCCAATCAGCTATGCATGAACTATAAGTTTAACATTTGCTTCATGGAGTGTGTTGTTTCCAGCAAAAGAGGAGATGTGAAATAGCTGTTTCTGAGATAATCAAAAAAAAAAAAAAAAGACCAGATTTACAGTACCGGTGTTTAGACATTTCTGTCTTGCATTGGGGATACAGTTGCAGATACTGCTGCGCATTAAAAATGTGAATTCCATGCAGCTGAATGAGAAGCCAGGAAGACCATAATGACCAGCTATGTAGTTTACACAGCAGTCCAAGCCAGGGCAGGTATTTAAAGATAATGAAGTGCACACTGGTAAGGCTGGTGCTGGCTGCCTACCGCACTTTTGCTCACTGAGCACGCAGCAGCTCAGGCCTAGCAACCCCTTAGACCTTCAAGATGTGTCTACATACCTATCCTGAGGTCCAGCTCCTGCCTCACATCAACAGCGTCGCTCGTTTTTTGATCTGGCTGGGTGAGATTCTCACAGGCTGATCGGACAGCGTGAAGCGTGATCTCGGAGAAACGAGCTCGGAAAACCCGGAGGCTTGGCTTTACTGGGGGACAAAAAGGGAAATCAGGAAGAGACTCAAACGATAATGGAAAGGAGTTATTAATAAGCAGCTGTCTTAAAGAGTATGTTTTTGACCTATTACATAACTGTCCTATATGAATGTATTTCTAGTGTACCCCATTCTACAATTAACGTATTTAACCTGGACATGGAGAAGATGTCTCTGTTATTAGCCTTCTGAGCAGCTCCCTGTTAAATCAGCATTTTAATGGAGATCAGATTGATACAGAAGGCAGTCTACACACCAGCTTTGCAGACATGAATGATTTCAAAACCAATATTCTCTCCTTCCCGATCACAGTCAGTCCAGATCACCAGAGCTTGGCATTGCTGGACTTCTCGTTCGAGGGTCCTCTGAGGGGAGAAAACAGCACAGAATGAGACATGACAGACCCCTTCCTTTGTCATCTCATCTTAAAATGACTCACTAGCAGAACATAAAATACAACATGTACCCATAGAGATAGATTGTTGCAATAACATTTTGTAATCCCGTCTCTCATGAGATTAGGCAGCTTTCAAAAGGACTGAGTCATTTATTTACATCTATCTCTGTTTAAAACCATGACTCGAATCAGATTGTACCACAGAATTTGTTCTCTGGAAGCACCCTTTTCTGTAAAAATCAAGACAACTACCAATTAGAAACAAACAAACAAAAAAAAATTATCAAAGTAATTATGCCTTTACTGCACTAATTATGCACGAGCAGGAGACTTTCAATGTCACAGATGAAGAGCTTATAAAGTCCTATAAAACACAGGAGGAATTTTCTAAATCCTAGAGGCTTAGAAGGTAAAGGACCATGTTATGATCCTGCCTCTGTCTGACACAATATTTGCAGAAGCAATCTCTGAACTCAGAGTTTCTTAAAAACTCTTACAAACACATACCTTAATATCCACGTAATTTTCAGGACAATACTTCTCAATTTCAGCATCAAAAAGTGCTAGGGGGTTGCAGCTATGCCTGGTAAACAGAAGATATGCAGTATACATAAACTAAAACTAAAACGTATGTTGCAAGAGACTAACTGGCACTCTCCTATAAGGAAGTGCTGCTCAGGTACTGGAAGGGTAAATACATCTAACACTATGGACTTTGTCCTAGGCAACTTTCAAGCTCATGTAAAACACTGAGTTACACTTACTGAAAAGCAACAGACAAAATGTTACCACAGGAAAAAAAGAATCAGGAGGCAAGCCCAAACAACAAACTTCTCGCATTTCAAGTAAAGAAAACAAAACCGAGGCAAGTCAGATAAAAACTCTTGCTTCCCAAGACAGTTTTGTCTGTCAGTTGAACAGAACACAAAAATGTTAATCAGCTGTTGGAGTTGGTATATTTACAGGGAGCTCCCTTAGAGTATTTTAGTAATTGTTTTAACTTGGGTTTGTTTTCTTTTAAACACTCTGAAAATAGTCATTTGGTACAATATTTTAATTATCCTGTCTGGAATTTAATGGTTATCATCCTGTCGCTACTTGAAGTGCACAGGGTCACAGCCCCTTCCTGCTGCAGGACTTTACTGCTGGACCTGAGGTGCTGTCTATTGTCATTGACAAAGCTGTTGTCCCCCTTCCTCCCGTGGCAGGGCGCTGAGTACTAACCATTTGCGAAAAGGCAGCTTAAAATCATGAGCCAGTAAATGTCCTGACACGGATGTCATCACCATAGTAACATTCTACAAAAGACAGAGCAGGGTAATTAGTGTCTATCATTTGCTAAAAACTACCCAGAACCCAGAGCCTTGAGGCAGTTCTCAATTCACACAACATAGTGACAGCTCCCTCATGCTATTGTCATTTCAACCCATCTCTTTAAATCTGTGTAGGAAGCTTCCAATTCTAAATAATCAAATGTCCTTTGACAGATGGGAAATAGAAGAATGGGAGGTTGAAAGACTTAAGGCAACACAACAGGTCACTGGTTGATCCAAAAGAACATTCGATTCCTTTGTACATCTTCTCTGGGCAATTGTCCTCATCCCTGGATAGGCATTTCATAAATTCTGATAAATGGCTTTTGAACAGGAGTACTTTGCACTTCCCTAAACGAGAAGAGGTAGGAAAGAAACCTCTACCTGGCCAAACATCTGGTAGTCATACTCGTAGATCTTGTTGAACTTGGAAAAACCTTCTCTCTAGAAGAAAAAATGGAAGTAGCTAAGTTTCAGGCTGCCAGCAGAAAGCAAACACATCTCATCTCAGTTCACACACACTGTAATGACAGGAAAACCAGATATACGGGGCAGAGAAACCTGGATGTTGCAGCTGAAATGCAGAGGCAAGATAAGGTGAAAGCTGCCCATATCATTTGCAGAGACAGGGAAATGGCACTTCCCATTGTAACTGGATTGCAACACAAGCCCCAGGTCATCACTCCATGGATGGTGCAGACAGACAGACAGACAGAAGGAAACACAGTGATTTGTTTTCATGGAGTTGCCATTCACAAACATTCCTTATTCCCAACAATTTTGTGTCCTGCTCCATAGCACATCTAGGGTGTCAGCACAGGGTTCCCAAGATGACCTGTGACCTGATGGAGATCTGTGAAAGTTTCTAGACAGAAATATTTGCATTTTCTTCCATGGAAGTGTGCCAACATATTCACTGACTGAGCTATCAGTACTCAGGTTCTCAGTAACACCACACAGTTCTATCCCAAACACGACCTAGAAACATTAGCTCTTCTAAGCACCCTATCCAAAGGCATTAGGTATAAGGTAAACTGAAATACCAAGTAATTATGCAAACTGTCAGTGGTCACAAAACAAAGCAGCAGCAGAGAGACAAGATGTTTGAACTCTTCCCCAGACCACAGACCATCTCTGCCTTATTATGTGAACTCCCATAACCCTCGACACTTGCTGACACTGCAGAAGTAGTGTTTTTGACTAGAAAATGCATGTCAGCAGGTGGTTTCAGTTCCTAATGTCTTTTACACAGACTGTAAAGCCAGGAAAAACACAAGCAGCCCCCACAGATGAGCTCAATGTCTAGAGCAGGCAGAGAAGGACACTGGAGAGCTAAACTCCTAACAGGAATTCAGTGACAAAAGAGGGACTCCAACACTTCTAGAATATAGTTGGGCAAGTGAGGCAGCACTGAATGCACTGTTTGAAATGCCCAGGTCAAGTTTGCAGAGCAGGCCAGGGCTGCATGTAAGACCTGAGATCGGGCCAGAGCTGCATGGCAGCTAAACCTACACTCTGATGAGCTGACCGTGCCCAGACAGTCCAGCTGGATCTGCAGGAGTACCAGGAAGCAACAGGGAGCCGAGCAATGGATTTGTTCCTACCCGTCGCATTCTGCTGTTGGAGAGAAGATCCGCGATTCCTTTGGCAGCATCGTTCTTCTCGGCCACGCACAAGACCTTGCGGATCCTTTGCAGCGTCACGTCCTCTGCGGCCCGAGAGAAGACTCGCCAGGGCTGGGGCAGCATCCTGACTCCACAGCTAACAAAGAGCCTCGCTCGAAAGTTCATCGCAGGCGATGGCGACAGCTCCAGCGGTGCCGGGACATGTTACTGTGTCTTCGTGCTGGGACCGGTTCCCCAGCCCGGGAGCTGATCCCCTTCAGCAGGCAGAGCAGTCCCTAAACGTCCCCTCCATGGGTCTGTGGCCAGTGACCTAGTGGGGGCCCATGGCATCCTGCGGGCAGACACCTCCCGTGGTGCGCAGGAGCAGCAGGGCTGGACAAGGCCCTCGGCTCCCCCGGACCCGCTCGCCCCACTCCTGCCCTCCTTCAGTGCCCTCAGCCCGGACAGCCCCCCTCGACCCGCTCCCACCCCAAGGGCCTTCTCTCCACCAGGGCAGGCCCCTCACTTGCCCCCCGGCCCTCATCTGGGCCGAGCTCCCTCCTCGCCCTGCGATGGGGCTCTCTGGCCAGCACAGGCCACACGGGCTGCCCTAGATCCTGTCACCTGTGACAGCCCCCACCCCCCAGGCCCTCTCCTCGCCCTCCCCAGTGCCCCCTGCCC
>NW_010580272.1:27086-38808 GCF_000705375.1 Tinamus guttatus
ACTCGGTGCCGCTGCTGCCCTTCGGCGGCCCCGGCGCCAACCCCTGGTCCAAGGTCGCCGGCTCCAAGTTCACCCGCGACTTCATCCTCATCTCCGAGTTCTCGGAGCAGGTGGGGCCGCAGCCCTTGCTCACCATCCCCAATGACGCCAAGGTGCCCGGCACTTTCGACCTCAATTATTTCTCGCTGCGGATCATGTCCGTGGATTACCAGGCGTCCTTCGTGGGGCACCCGCCCGGCTGCGCCTACCCGAAGCTGAACTTCGTGGAGGACTCCAAGGTGGTGCTGGGGGACTCCAAGGAAGGGGCCTTTGCCTACGTGCACCACCTGACTCTGTACGACCTCGAAGCGCGCGGCTTCGTGAGGCCCTTCTGCATGGCCTACATCTCTGCTGACGAGCACAAGATCATGCAGCAGTTCCAGGAGCTCTCTGCAGAGTTCTCCAAAGCGTCCGAGTGCCTGAAGACGGGCAACAGGAAAGCTTTTGCCAGCGAGCTGGAAAAGAAACTGAAAGACCTTGACTACACGAGGACCGTGCTGCACAACGAAACGGAGATCCAGAAGAAATCCAACGACAAAGGGTATTACACCACCCAAGCGATCGAGAAGGCCAATGAACTGGCCAGCGTTGAAAAATCTATCATTGAGCACCAGGATCTGTTAAAGCAGATCCGGTCCTATCCCTATAGGAAACTGAAGGATTCTGATTTCCACCCCTATGAGCCGGAGTGTGGGCTGGATCAGGCTGACGGGAGCTGTGAGCAGGACCTGGCTAGCTCGGAGCTCGCCGAGCCCGGCGAAACGCACCCGTATGCGCACGTGCCATCCTATACCCCCAAACTCATCAAAGCCAAGTCCTCCAAATGCTTTGACAAGAAGCTGAAGACGCTGGAGGAGCTCTGCGACGTTTACTTTTTCACCCAGACTCTGGATCAGCTGCATCAGATTGAGAGGACTTTCCGAGGGGACGTGTGCTACCTCCTGACCAACCAGATCAGCAGAGCGCTTTTAAAACAGCAAAGTGTGACCAACTTCCTCTTTGAAGACGCATCTCTGCTGGATGAAAAAGCACCTGAAAAGCAGTACAGAGGCTGCCAGAGACTTAGTCAAGATGCTGTCAACAGAAAGTGTTTGGAAGAGCTTCCCACTCCTAAAGTGGTAATCAGCCTGGGCTCGTACAAGTCCAGCGTGGAGTGTGTGCCTATCAAGATGGAGCAGGAAATTGAAGACTCGCAGGATCCCACTATGGCAGAATCCATAACTTTTGAGCACCAGGACAATTTGGACTATCTCGATGCGGATATTAAAGGGAGCATCAGTAGTGGGGAGAGCATTGAGGTTCTCGGCACGGAAAAGTCGGCCTCGGTTCTAACGAAATCGGAGAGCCAGGCCAGCCTCCCCATCAGCCCGAGCCCCCAGGGGGGCAGGAGCAAGGTGGGCAGCAGGAGGACCGTGAGCGAGGACAGCATCGAGGTTCTCAGCACGTGCCCCTCGGAGTCCCTGATCCCGGAGGATTTCAAAGCGAGCTACCCAAGTGCCATTAATGAAGAACCTTATGCAGACGACGAGGAGGGCGGCCTTCATTTCAGCCCCAAGTTAAGCCTGGATAACGCTGACGAGCAGGAAGGCGGCTCAAAGCCGGAGAACCTCCTGCAGGTCGATTCCGCCTGCTGCATCGGGAAGGAGAGCCCCGGCTTCCTGGAGCCGCTGGCCGAGCTGGGCGCGAAGGCCTGCGAGGACGAGGACGGTGTGGTGAGCATCCCCCCGCAGCCGCTGCGGCCGCCCGAGCAGGGCCTGCACGGGCCCTTCGCGGGCTACCACTGCCCCGACAGCGCCTCGGGAGGGCTCCTGTCCTACGAGCTCGACCCGCGCTACCTGGCGGGCAGCCGGGACGTGAGTAAAACCAGCCTGGACGAGTGCTCGGACACCACGAGCTACATCAGCAGCGCCGCGTCCACGTGCTCCGAGCCGACCCCTTCTCCCGCTCATCCCGCCCTTCCCGCCGGCGAAAGGCACAAAAAAAAGGCCGGGCAGAACGCGCTGCGCTTCATCCGGCAGTATCCCTTCGCTCACCCCGCAATATACTCCCTGCTCAGCGGGAGGACCCTCGTCGTGCTGGGGGAGGATGAAGCAATAGTCAAGAAGCTGGTGACCGCCCTCTCCATCTTCGTGCCCAACTGCGGCGGCTACGCCAAGCCCGTGAAGCACTGGGTCACTTCCCCTTTGCACATTGTGGATTTCCAGAAGTGGAAGCTGATCGGGCTGCAGAGGTAAAGCGAGGCTGTAGGTGGACTGGTGGCTCTGCTGGCCTGTTTGTGGAAAGGGCTGGGGTAAAAAGGGAGTCTCCTGAGCTAGGGTTTCAGAGGTGAGCAGGCAGGTGGGAGAGTTCTCTTTATGGAATCGCCTATGCAGCTGCCATAAATTTTTGCTTATAGGATGTCAGTATGAATTGGTAGGTGTGTGTGTGTATATTTGTCAGCTTCTTCGTAACCAGCTTCCTTCAAGGTCTTTTGCAACATCTGTCTGACTCAGGTTAGTTTGCTGGGAGATTCCCCAGTGTTTTAGGTTTTAGGCTAGCAAAGCAGGAGAACGAGTCGCTTCTGCTGCCTGGCTGGGTGGTATGAAACGCAGGTGCTCCCTGCACCTTCTTTCCCTTCTCCCTGCACCTGCTCCCTGAGCACACTCAATTCCCTAGCCAGGATTTTGCTTCTCAAATGGGCGCTGTGTGAACGTGAGCCCTAAGAAGAGGTAACGTGTGGTTGATGAAACATAGAGGTCGGGAATGGATCATCACCATTGTGACAGTTTGGTTTGTGCTGGAGTGAGGGTGGCTGTGCCTGGCAGGACGGGTGTCCTGTCACCTGCACCAGTGGGTCAGGACAGAGGGTCCCAGGAGCAACTTGGGCTGAGATTGCAGCTCAGGTGTGAGGGAACCTCTGCTCCGTGTGACTTCATCCTGAAAATAAACAAACATCCCTCCCCCTGCACTCGAATGCAAAAAAAAGTGGCTTCATAATTTATATTATTTAAATAGTGATTGCTCAGCTCTTATGGCTTTGGCCCTTCCTTAGTGTTGTTATGAAAGCAGTTTTCTTTGTGTGTTCCCAGGATGCGTTGTGACGCTGCGAGCGCAGGTGTGACAGGGAATGCCTGTGGCTGTCACCAAAGTGGAAAATCTGGATGAGAGGGTCAGTGTCAGAGCCGCTGAGAGGGTGTTTGTGAGCCCAGTGAGACTCAAAACACAGAAACCTGCTTTCTGGGTCGCTGAATCCCCCGGTATAACAACACACTGAGTTACCCTAAGCTGGGACTTACTCTGATGTCTTTGCTTGTGAGGCAGTTGGCAGCTCTGCCAACAGCTGCTTCCCAAATTCTCCCTCAAGTGGGTTTTCAAAAGCCCTGCGTGTTTACAGGGTGTGTGGATAGATGTGTTTTTTATAAACAAAAGTCTTTTTTAAGAGCAGCTTGTAAGATGTGTCAGTCATTTAAGCTCTCCTCAGTGGAAGTGTTAATTAAGCGCTAAGTTTAACGTAGATTCTCGTGGCAAACTGTTTGAACAAAGGGGTTTTTTCTTTAATGCCATGAGCACAGCTCTTAATACATTAATACACCGGCCGGCAGGGCCTCTGTTTTGAGAGCAGGACATGTGTCCCCAGCTGAGCAGCTTCAATCAGGCAGGACTGAGGAGCAGAAGGCAGAGTTCACCTAGGCCTGTAATTTGCACCTGAACAGCACTCATTTAGACTTGTGTAATTGTGTGCTGTGAACGTGCTTTGGGTTTGCAGCTTAGTGAAATATATTTAAGTTCAGCCTGAGGTTATTATGGTTTATGGATTATTCTATTTGTTATGAATAGAAGGGCAAAGCGTTCACTCCTTGACCGCCTCAGAGCAGCTCCCTCCCAAAACACATTTTGGGGGTAAAAGGAGCTGGTGGCAAGGAGATTTCTAGTGTCCTTACAGCTGCATCCAGGTGCCACCAGCTGCTTCCAGAGTAGCTTCTGTTCAGCGGCGCTGAAGCAGTGCACATGCAGCTCTCATCAGTGGTCCTGGGGCTCTGGGAGATGAAGGTTTCTCTGGAATCTGTCAGACTGAAGAGAGAATTTGCTCGCTGTCTTCCACAGCACGCTCAATTTGCCCGCAGAGGCTCCCGTGCTTTTGTTTTCGCGCGTTCCACGGGGCCGTGGACGTGCAGTTTACGCTCTGTCCCGTTTCCCTCCAACCTGTCTCTCCCCTCGCTCTTCCAGGACGGCGTCTCCCGCGGGGGCGAACGTGGTGCACGCGCTGGGCCGCTACAGCCGCTACGTCAGCGTCCTGGACGCGGACAGCAAGACCCTGCGCGGGCCCCTGTACCGAGGGGCGCTGGTGCCGAGGCTGGCGGACCACCGCACGCAGATCAAGCGGGGCAGCACCTACTACCTGCACGTGCAGAGCGTCCTCGCTCAGCTCTGCTCCAAAGCCTTCCTCTTCACCTTCTGCCACCACCTGCACCTCCCCATCAGCGAGACGGAATCCGAGGAATCTGTCGTGAGCCGCAGGATGAACTTTCTGAAGCTGCACCTGGGCCTTGCTAATGAGGATGTCAAAATTGTACAGTATCTGGCTGAGCTGCTGAAGCTGCAGTACATTCAGGAACCCGAGCGGAGGGGGAACCCTCTGCTCAGATTTGACTATGTTCCCAGCTTTTTGTACAAAATTTAGTATCATCTGGGCTGTCCACCGTCACGCTTGGATTCTGACAAAGATCATCCGTGCTTGACATTGATGCTGTCTGTAGTAGCTCTCATATATCAGGAGGGGGCAAAAATTCTGCTGCATTTGCAAGCAAGTGTCTCTGCTCGGTAGAAATTAATGTCCAAGCGACCTAATTTCTGCTTAGCCCAGAGCTTAGATGTTCCATCACATAAAACATTGGCCACTCTGGTTTTAAGTGTTGAAAGGGACACTATTAACTTCTAATGCACTGGACAGCAGCATTGCAGGGGGATATGGCATGGAGAGAGAGGGGCTCTCACGTGAAGCAATATTTAGTAACGTGCACCCCAAAATGCCTGGGATGCTCGTGCTGTCTTCTGTGGAGCCATGGCAGAGACTGGGGAAGTATAAAAGCCCCGTGAAGACTTTAATCCAGTGTGTGGACTGCACGTGGGGGATAATTGATGTGCATGCTAAAAATCCCTGGAAGGGTGGCAGCGCGCAGTTATGTGCCCGTTGGTCGTGTCCCTTTGGGCATCTTCAGAGTTCCCTGGCGCTTCCCAGAGCTGGTTGTTCCCAAGCCTGCAGGCTGCGCTGGAAGCGCTGCCGGTTTCCTGGCTTTACTGGAATGTGGCCTGTGGAGAGACCCCTCTGCGACGCCGGCCGAGGCTCCCGCTGCCCGGAATGTCGAGCACTGTGCCTTGTTAACGGGACACGTCCCGCTTGCTTGGCCACCTCTGGGAACGTTGGGAGGGATCCTCCGAGCCTGGGGGGTCAAGGGTGGCCTTTAGGGAAAGCTGGGAGCTGAGCAGAGCGAAGGGAAGGCTCCTTTTTACTTTATTTTGTTTATTTGTGGTGGGGAAGCAGCGGTTTAGCGAGTCTGGTGAGACGCTAGTGCTCAGCAGAGACCTAGAGTGAATGTACTGGCTCCCCTCATGTATCCGTGTAGCCTTTTTGTTGGGGATTTGAATCTTGTGCTTTGTGGTGCAGCAGGTTCGGTGTCACTGCATGCTGCTTCTGGCCAAGCCAGTTTATTTTAACGCCAACCTTTGTAATTTCTTGACTACCTCTCCCGTGACGTTCCTGGGATGTTCTGGACGGGGCAGAGCTGCAGCTCTCCGAGCTCGGTCGTTGGATACCAAGGAAGGATCCTCCTTTCAAAGCTTCTTTACTGCTATCTGTGCCAGAAGGGTCGTGTCGCCATCGGGGTGATGCTCCTGCAAGGTTGTTCCTGTCGGTGCTGGGAGTTTCGTGCCCGGCGCTTCCCTCCGGAGTCTCCTCGGAGCTGCATCTCGTTGGCCACCATCATGGGCTGGAGGTTGCCCCCACATCCAGTGCCATGTGGTAACCGCAGCTTTCGTAGTACTTTTAAGCAAGAAAAAGTCTTGCTAGGAAAGACAGCCTTAGTTTTACTTTTTGGCACTGTTCTCATCTGATTCTGGGGGGAAAGCAGCTTAGATTTTACAGGACTAGCTGAAGTACGAGGGTTTTTTTATAACCTGTATTTATTGGGATTGTGTGAGACGGTGCTGGAGCTGACTGCAACGCTCCCTCCGTGCCGGGGGAGGCCTCTGTGCAGCGTGTGGGGCTGCTCCATATGGGCTGGACTGCACTGGACCGTGCTGTGACCACTGCCCTGCTCGAGGACCCGTGTCCCCAAGGGCAGGGCTGCGGGGAAGGCTGTTGTGTGCGGCTGTTGTGTACAGCTGTTGTGACAACCACGTGCTGGGAGCACAGTCGGCCCTAGAGCCCCTTGCAGGTCTCGTCTGATTCTGGGGGGAAAGCGGCTTAGATTTTACACGACTAGCTGGAGTACGAGGGTTTTTTATAACCTGTATTTATTGCGACTGTGTGAGACGGTGCTGGAGCTGATGGCGCTGCTGTTCCCAGCGCGGTCCCGTCCCCCGCGGGGATCCTGGCTGGCTGCTCCGCATGCGTGCAGGGCTGCAGAGCTGCCTGGGCGTTCACAGAGCTCCTGCTCCAGGCCCTTTTCCCTTCCCGGTGCTGTGTCCTCCTGTCTGCTGCTGTTGCATGTGAGCTGGGTCTGCTAGCAAGACCCCCGGGCTCTCAGACACGTCCTTTCTGCAGTGGCTTGAAGCGTCTCCGTGTTCGTTTGTGTGCATCCGGATAACTTTCACGCTAAAGTCAAGGCAGGATCCCCGTGGGAAGGGGCAGCACCTTAGGGAATGGGTGACACGGGTGCCATGGGGCAGTGCCCGGCTGTCTGCGTGTCTCCTGACCCCCTGTGCTGGAGAGATGTTTGTCACAGGAGCTTGTGCTTTGTGCTGAAAACTCACGTGCGTGTGAGGGAGGAGAGGCAGCCCAAATGTCCCGCTGGATCCCTTGTCTCTCCTCCAGGCTGGCAGCTCGGAGCAGTAGGGCAGGATGGATAATCAGTGTCAAGCGACCTCTTAGTTATTGGTCTTTACCTGTAGTGTCTAACTGCACTCATAAATTGGCAAAAAAGTCACTTTTCTCCCTTGATCAAGTCTGTAGTATCTGATATATGAGGCTGTGTTTAGTGGTACTTGTTGTTCCACCCATCTGATCTTCATCTCTACCACAAAGCAGGTTGGAGGCCCAGAGAACGCCTGGGGGCTCTGCCGGCACCACCGCTCATTCCTGAACAGGCAGCCAGGGAAGCTCCGTGTTCCCTGCTCCAGGAGCTGGGGAGAAACAACCCCCCAAGGGCTGGGAAGCTGCTCACACGCAGGAGTCCCAAGCGCTCCTCCCCACGCCAGGTAACGGGGAGTTACGTGCACTCCGGCATTCCCATGGCTCGGAATGTCGCCAGCTGGAGCCCGACCTGCCCTTGCTGCTTGCAGGGCTCCTGCGGGGCAGAACTGGGGAGCCCGAGTGCAGCGGGGGCTCCGGAGCTGATTCCTTCTTCGCTCGGTCCTTTTCCCGTGTGATCTGACCATGCAGCAGCGATCCCTCTATCAGCACTTTACGACTTTCTCCTCATCTTCACTGTTACCTCCATAGTTGCCGGTATTAGAAAACTTAATAACAAGTTAAGAGCTTAGTACTTACAGCTCCAGCAGTCTTGGCATGTTCGTTGGCTTGCGCTGCCACCCGAGCCCGTGGGCGCCTTCACGTGGCCGCAGACCCCACGGCTTCACGCGTGGCCCTTGTCCCTTCTCCGAGCGCTGCCTCCGTGTCCCTGCCTCTTGCATGGCTGCTTGGGGCTCCTGCATTCCGCAGAGCCGAGGTCTCCTGCAGCCGCCTGCCGTCCATGGGGGCTGCGCTCCGTTTTTCCTCTAGTTCCCCGTGTTTGGAGATGTCCCCTAGCTCCTGCTCTGGGATAAACAGCCTCCCGCTGCAGCTGCGAGGATGGTCAGCCATAGGAGTAGGTGATATTAACCCTCCGCAGCTTTCGTTTCTCAGAGAATAGTGCTCAGATTTCTACTTTCATCCAGCAGCAATCACTTCTGCACAGCTCCGAAGCTGTCACGCCTTCACTAGGGAAGTACTGCCTAGACTCTAGCAATATTACCCATTTTGTGAGCGGTGGGAGAAGTTGGGGGAAGCAAAAACCAAGCAGGGCTGATGGCTCCGTCGCTCCAAGCCTGTTTTTGGTTTCCATTCAGCACTGGGATGAGCGGAGATGGCCCTGATCCCGCGGCGCTGCGGCAGGTAACATACGGGACACAGGGTTTGGAACAGCACTTTGCAAAGGCACCTGCAACCAGGTGCGATCGGAAACACAGGGAGCCGGAGAGGCGCTGAGGGAAGGCGCCTGCTCCGTGCCGTGCCCCAGGACACGATGTCCTAGAGCAGGAGATGGTACCCGATAGCTCCGGGCGAGCCGGGACTTGGCACCCAGTGACATCTCGGGGACAAGAGCTGCGCTGGAGGCAGGAACACAGGGTCCCCCGTCCCGCTGGCATCCCCGGCGGGACTGGGCAAAGAGCTGCCTCCAGGGGCTGCGAGGAGCCCGCGAGGGATCCTCCTCTTATCTAAAGCACTGTATCTTATTCCTGCATGTGGAGTTCCGTGCGCGTGCCCGTGTGTGCGGAACGCTGGCGGCCGTAGCTAGAGCGAGGGCCATGGGGAAGGTGGCCATGAAGCGTGTCCTCGCGTGGGGCTGCGCGCGTCACCGCGCCGCGGAGCTGTGAACACCAAACGACGAGGCTGAGAAATGTACTTTTAAAAAAATTATTTATTTGGGTTCAGATATTTTTGAAATACAAAAAAAAAAAAAAAAGTGGTTGTATTTTTTAAGCTGATACTTCTTGTCATACAGTGTGGTTAAATTCTTAATTTGACTGTGCTTATTAAAAAATGGTTCTACCTAAGCACTGTGCTTTGGAGAGAGACCAGAGATGGGGAGCTAATACTGATGGGTTCAGAGGAGGGATCCCTGGGGAGGGCTGGGATGCGGGATGAGCACTGGGAACCCTGCGGGTGATGTCGCAGGGCAGGAATCCCGGGGAGCCCCGTGGTGGAGCCTTCCGTGAGGACAGGCCCTATGTGGCTTTGAAGGCAGCAAAAGCCACCTGGGCCAGCGCATGTGGCCCCCGGGCACCTCGGTGCCCCTGTGGGTGTCTGTGCCACACGGGGGGTGCCCACATGGCTGGGGAGCTGGATCAACCCCCAGCGTGGCCACAAGGTGAGGGGGAACCTGCTCCGTTTGCATCATCCCATGTGAAAGGGTGAGTGGTGAAAGGGCTGGCGGTTCCCCCCTGGGGGGACAGATCCTGCGCCCCTAATGTGAGGGGAGAGGTAGGAGCTGCACTAGGATGGGCAGCTGGAAGAAACCGGAGCAGGGAGGGGAGGGCCCCAGGGCAGCACCTACTGCAGGGGCTGGGAAGGAGCCGCCGTCCCCGCGGGGGCCGGCTCTGCCCCCCGTTACAGCACGGGCAGCCCCGGGAGCGGGAAGGTTCCCGCGAAGGCCTCCACCTCCTCCTTGAGCGCCGCGAGGTCCGCCTGGTATCCCTCCTCCTGCAGTTTCTCCTTGAATTCCCTGAGCGTGGCCTTGGGGCTCATGTCGCTCTGCACGCGCAGCGTCAGCTCGATGCCTGCCGGGACGGGAGAGCGGCGGCTCAGCGGGCCGGCCCGGTACCGCGCACCGGCCTCGCGCCCGCTCCGGCCTCCCCTCTGTGGATGAAAGCAGCCACTCGGCGGAAATCGTCCTGCCGGAACCCCCGGGATGTCAGAGCCGGCGTGCCGAAGCGCAGGCCGCTGGGGCGCAGGGCGCTGATGTCACCTGCACCCAAACGAGCCGCTTGTCACCGGGGTGGGGACCGCAATTGTGGCACAAGGTGACCCAGCCTGGCTCCTGGCACCTCCAAAGGCTGCCCGTGCGTCCCCCCGGAGATGCCAGGAGCATAAGGGATTGGGATCACCAGCTCGTGGGCTCTCTCACCGGGACAAGTGTTCTTGTTGCAGGCGATGGAGCAGAGCTCCAGCACCCGCTCGGCCCGCCCGCCGTCCGTGCCCTTGTTCCGCAGGTCCAGGAGGATCAGGTGGTTGTCGGAGCCCCCTGCAAAAGAGAGGAATTTGGAAACGCGGCTCCACGCGCCAGCGAGGAAAGCTCCCACGGGCTCCTGCCGCAGGGGAAGGGGAATTTCTTAGCAGGTTTGTTGAGCAGCAGCAGTTTGGGGGTGTCCTCGGGAGCGGCCCCAGCAGAGCCCCCGTCCCTTAGGGCTGTCCTTACCCGTGACGATGTTGTAGCCCAGCTCCACGAGCGCCGCCGAGAGCGCCTGGCAGTTGGCGACCACCTGCTGCTGGTAGGCCTTGAACTCGGGTGTCATGGCCTGCCGCAGCGCCACGGCGAAGCCTGCGAGGGGGACACGCGGGGCGCTGCTGGCCCCACGGGGCTGTGATTTGCCCGCAGCCCTCGGTCGCGAGGCCGACCTGCGATGGCGTGGTTGTGCGGGCCGCCCTGCAGCCCCGGGAACACGGCCTGGTTGATGAGGCTCTCCAGGTTGTAGAGCGTCTCCTTGCCCGTCTTGGGGTCCACGCTGCGGGTGCCTGCGGGACGGGAGGGCAGCGTCACCCACGGGGCAGCGCGACCTCCCGCCACCCTACAACCACCCGCGTCCTTCCCGGCAGGGAATCCGCAGAATCACAGGGGTGATTCTGCCTCCCATCTGCACCACAGCCGCCCCCCAGACCCTGGAAAAGTCCCAGATGTCCCGGGAGGCCGCTCTGCCCTTCCCAGCCCCCCGTTTCTCCCCGGCGGCGCGGGCACCTTTGCGGTAGAAGATCATGCCGGCCCTGCAGCCCCGCAGCGTCTTGTGCGTGGTGGTGGTGACGACGTCGCAGTGCTCGAAGGGCGAGGGCGCCACGCCGGCTGCCACCAGCCCGCTGATATGGGCCATGTCGGCCATGAGGAGGGCGCCGTTGGCGTCGGCGATGCGCCGCATGCGCGTGTAGTCCAGGTTGCGCGAGTAGCAGCTGAAGCCTGGGGACAGCGGGTGGCCCCGGGGGCCGCTCTAGGCACGAGGCCGCGGGAGCTGCTGGCCTGGGGATGGCGAGGAACCCGGGAGCGGGAAGGCTGGGCAGGTTTGCCCCTCACCTGCTATGATGAGCTTGGGGTGGAACAAGCGGGCGTTCTCCTCCAGCCGGTCGTAGTCGATGTAGCCGGTCGTGGGGTTGACCTGGGGGATGAGGAGGGTTCAGCCACCTGGGAATGGGGCAGGATCAGTCCCAGGGCCGCCCCGCGGGAGGGGGTGCCGGTACAAGTAAAAGCAAACAGAGCTGGGAGAAAGCGGTGAGAAGGGACCTGCAGCTCCTACCGCCTCATCCACCTCCTCCTAACCTCCCAGCTCACCTCGCCATGGGGACAAGGCTCGTTTAACCACCCTGCTTGGACCCCGTTACTCTCAAGAGGCTCCAGCACTTCTGGTGAGCACCTCCCCGCACAGCCGCAGCGGTTCTCCACACCTTGTAGGGCATGGACTCGAAGAAGACGGAGGTGGCCGAGATCTTCTTCTTCTCCGTCATGAAGCCGTGGGTGAGGTGGCCGCCGTCGGGCAGGTCCAGCCCCATGATCCTGCCGTGGGGCTCCACCAAGGCCGTGCA
>NW_010580273.1:0-15800 GCF_000705375.1 Tinamus guttatus
AGTCCATAATCCACCTGGGCAAATCTGCGACAAACCGAAAATAGTAAATACACTATGCAATTACACTTAGTGCTTCACCTTAGTGTTTACTGTTCAATTCAAGGATTGTCTCCTTGATACGTTCTCCTTGGATTTTCATGATAAAAGTCGGACAAACAGAAAATAGTAAATACACTATGTAATTACACTTAGTGCTTTACCTTAGTGTTTACTGTTCAATTCCAGGATTGTCTCCTTGACACATTTCTCCTTGGATTTTCATGATAAAAGTCATTCTGCATGAACCAAAGGCTACATTAATGGCAGACTGATTTTTCCTGATGAATCCTTCATACCAGCGACAGTTTTCAAGTGATTGCAAAGCCATTAACCCTTTCTTATCCAACAAGGAATTTGCACACCTTCTCTCAATGCAAGCTTGTTTCCATCCCTCCTCTTCCCACCAACCTCTCAGACACAAATTTTCCTGCACAACTAGCAACTTCCTGACTTCCTGTTGCAGTAAGAAACAATGCACACTGGTAGAGAATCACTGTCCAAAACCATGGGGAAACCTGATCATTCCAAATTCTAGTTATGTTCTCACCCTCATGAATGTAATCTGCCTGCATCAATGTATATCAAGGGAATGGCAAGAGATGAGCAGTGGAACCAGGCAGCAGCCGACAGTCGACCCAACCACCTTCTCAAAGAGCTAACGCATCTGTTGAACTCTGGGGAGCTGAGGTTTTGTGGTGAAGCCAGCCTGGCATGATGTGCAGCTTCACAGCTTCAAGGCAAATCTTACTCTAAGCCAACTGGAAAAATGCATGTTTTCTTTCTGGTTACCCGACAGGAACCTGGTCCTTTTTCCATGATTCATGGGAACACTCCCTTTTCACTCTCTCCTCTACTACACTCACTCAAAACAGTCTTTTTAATGGGAGGAAGGGAGGATGTTTTCTTCCCTCCTCTATAAATCGCTCTGTAAAATGTTCTTCCTTGTAAGTGCTGGCGAGGGGAATGGTGGTTCACTCAAATTGGAAATGGAGCTGTCGTTACGCCCCGTAGGCCTCTCCAGGCCTGGAGGCTCAGCACAAGAATTGTCTTTGTCCCTCAGAGCCCTCACATAGTGAGAGCTTTTACAGCCTCTGCTTCCCCTTGCTCTTCTGTTTACCACTTCTGAAAGCAAAAAAAGGACAAAAAGATAACCTTATAAACCCTCTTCTAATCTTCTCCACAAGCTTCTTCACTTCTGAAGGCAAAATGCCTTAGAGGCAACAAAAAAGAACCCATGAAATTGTTAGAACTTTGTTATAAATCATGAAGAGGACTTTATATGTGTATATCTACATATAGCCTGCTCTCAGAGTATGCTTTATTTAATATGAATTTAACACACATTTTTGTCAGCACTCTGTCTAAAAATCTTCAAAGTAGTAACAGCCTACATTTTCAAAAAGGACAGAACAAATCCACTTGTGTTCACTTATATGAGTGACTTATACAATTTCTGGGATAATTACGTTTAATTAGGCACATTGAAGTGCAAAAATAATGTGAGTAGGAATTCTATAGCTTATGCAGAAGTAAGGATTCACAGGTCAATTCTGAGAGTTTGCACATACAGAAAGCAAAAATTGGATTATTGATCACAGAGTATTCAGCCCTCAGTAAACCCTATGCCCAAGCCTAACTGACAAAAACTTTAAGATGGGAGTACTGCACAATAAATACAAACAAAATATACAACATCAAAATTACACTGTATTAAATCTGCAGGTCATGTAAATCTCCACAGGGATCAGGGATAAGCTACAAAATGGTTCCAAGAAATCACTGCTGTGCAAGCAAACAGGTGGTATAAAATAGAAAAAGAGAATGGCAAGAGAAAGACAGGAAGAATTTCAAAATTAAACCATTGGGCATGACTCACTATCTTGCATTTAATCAAAATACTAAAAGTGATTAGTGCACTTACACAAGTGACAGGTGAAACTCCTGAGGTTAATACTATCCAGGAGGCCCTGTGGTTTAATCAGTAATTGTATGCTCCAGGAAAGGTTAAAGGGGTGAAGAAGGTGACAAACCAAAATTGCTTTGACAGATAAAAATCTAACAATCACAGCAACTGCCTCCTGTAATTTAGGTTGTATTGGAGTTTTTAGGGGAAGGCAGTAGGCTCTGGTTGTAACTAATAATATAATTAAGAATGCCAAAATGAAAAAGATAAATGTTCACTTTTTACATAAATACATTTCATAAAAGCACCACAAGTTTAAACTGCAATGAGATTAAATATTTCAAGGTTTTGAAATCAATATAAAGTCTTGATTTTTAATGTAAATAATTTACACCATGACTTTCAGTATAGAAAAAATAGCTAGAAAACAATTAGCAGAAAATGTCACATGTGCTTTCTTAAGGAACAAAACCACTTGAAAATTTAAAGTTCAAATTTCTTGAGTCTAGATATTCAACAGCCATCTTTACATTTAAATTTACTTTAAAATTTAAAACTAATTAGATGATCCATCCCTTTATATATTCAGGTAGCTGGAAATAGAAGAGTAATACACAGCAAACCTCCATAGGAAGCTAAGCATTTTGAGGTATTTTCCTCCCGAAAAAGCAAATAAAAGCCAAGGACCTGGCGAACAAACTAACAAACTGAATGAAATAGTAGAGAAGCTGAGGAAGGAAGAAAAAATACTATAAAAATACCAGTCTGGCTGTGAGTTAATAAGGGTTTTTGAGTTGCACACACTCTGAAAAGGGTTCATGACAGTCAGGAAAGGATATCTTGTTCAATTCCTGTATGTTCAGAAAAGCAAGGCAAAGAATAACAAGATCAACTTCTCATAATCAAATAACCTGTGCATACTCAAACTTCAATAGCAAAAATCAAAAAGGAGATAAACCATATCCTCTCTACCTAGAAGTTGTTTGTGTAAATGAACCTTTATTTCTTGATTAAAAACAGAAATAAACTGCAGTAAAAGCTTGACTTGATGTACATTTTCTCAGCTAGGTTCAAATCAGAGCTAACAATACGGTACACAGACTACAAAGTCTTGGGACTGGGAATGAGCCGCTCAGTTACCTGCCCTAACCCTCAGCTACCTAATGCAATGGCATCGTGTCTGAATGTGTGGGTACATAGGTCCACATGCCATTTTCCATATCTACCTAAAAAAATTATACCTATAAGTCTATGCAAAAATATTCAATCTTTGTGTGTATATATCCATGTATGTATACATTTAATAAGCTTTGCATGACCCATGCTCTAACCAAAGTTGTTTTTTCTTTCCTACTCCTTTTAAATTTAATGTCTAACATTGTTTAAAAAAGAAAGAAAAAGCACTGAGACTTCTCTTATACAGAGGAATAAAAGCAAAAAAAAAATCGAAACGAATGAATCAGAGTAAATAGGAAGGACAGGTAACTGATCACAAAGTAGCTGAAAGTTGTCAGGAGACCTCTGGAATAATGTGTTCACACATTAAGACACAGGTCTAAAGACAGAGGTGGAAGAAAAAATCATTAGACATTAAAACCTATGGAATGGCTGCTGTAGATGACAATTCCCCAGAGGAAAACAAAACAGAACAAAAACCCACTATTATTCGTAAGAATATCAACACCAATATCAACACACTCAGCTGGGTAATTCTGAAGGCATAGCCTTCTCATCCTTGCCTTTTTTGTATAGGAGAAAATAATATGGTTCTTTCACATCTTCTCCATCAGACAGAAGTTCAACATATTTAATAAATTTTTCCAAAGTCATTAATAATGGCTTTTCTAGTTAAAAGTCTTTGTCATTGTTGTTTTTCTTAATGAAACTTGCACTGCTACAGGAGAATTATTTTCATTTTACTCACTGAGTATAAGAGGTATTATCTTAATTGCTTAGGCAAAAAATTTGTTGCACAGCAACAATAAACAACAAATAGAACAACTAACCTCCAATGTATCAATGCAGAATAAACTATTTCAACTATGAACCTGAAGGCAAATCCAAGGTAAGGTGGAGGACATATGGTCAAGGACCAACTGGGCCTGAAAAGTCTTTGTTTCTATTATTTAACAGGGTAAACAAAGAAGAAAGGTACCTTTGCCACCGGTGCTTTCCATTGTGTACAAGTAATCCATGTAGAAAGCCCCAAACCTTTGCATTCCAGCTATCTCTGTGTACGTCTCCTACCAACAAAGCAAAGCAAACACCGAAAACGTTGTATAAGGAAAGGATCTTGAGATTACCAACTGATAGGCTCGTATGAGAGAGATATATTTTTGTTTGGGTTTGTGCATCAACACACGGGAAGGCTTATCAAAACAAAGGACAGAGGTTATCCCCAAGAATTCACCTTTGTGATAGGTAATGTAACTTCTACTTGAGGCCACACAAAGACACATCCATAATTCTACTGGACACTCTGAACAATTCATCAATAACATCTAGTTACTTAGTACCTTTAATGGACTAAATATTCTTCACTTGACCTCCTACATCCAACAGAACTGCCTAATTAAATACACTCAAAACTGAAGCTCATTCATTCTGTTTTTTTTTTCTTTAAAAGAAAACTGTGATTTTATCTTTTGAACCATAGAAAACTTAACACAGCTTTATGCCATCACCAAGATACGTACATGATATTCCCAATTACTACACAGCAAGTTTGTTCCCCTCGCCCCAAAAGATAGTCAAGTCATAAAATCATAGAAGACAAATCAAGGAAAGAGTAAAACTTAACAAAAACGAACAATTGGAAATGTTTAAATATGTATAAATGCTTGTGATTTCATTTATTTCACTTTATGATTATGAAGTCTTCATGCTAACACTTCTCCATCACTACTACTAAAAAGGTGAAAACAGTGAAGTTTAAATTTCAATGAAATGTATTTATTTTATTTATTAAAAAAATAAATAAATAAAAATTCAAAAAGTGTAGGCAATCAGGCAATAAAGTTTTGCTCCAAAATTGACAACAAAACATAATACTTGAGATTGGAAATGTTTATATTATTGTATATAGCCAGCCTCAGTAAAGGCAGAAGTGGCAAGACTTCCCCTAAGCAGACAAACACAGAGTCCAGGGACAATAAAATTTACATTATCCCAGATTCAGTTTTCAAGAGGGCACTTCTCGGTTTGAAGTCTACTTATGAGCTGTGTTTCAAGAAGTATGCGCTCATAAGCTTGACCTTTGCTAACATTCTGTCACAACTCAGTTTCCCTTTGAAGAGGTTTGTAGTTAGGGATTTTGGATCTCAAAGTATTAATTTACTTTTCAGAGAGAAAAGGGTGGGTGTTTCTTTCTTTTTTTTTTCCTGAGTTTTCTTTGGGACTCATTTTGGTTTGTTTTAAACACAAACAGGTTTACCATCTTTTTGGCCATCTGCAAAGTAAGATATCACAAAGTAAGGAAAATCAGCCCTTCAATCAGCCAGTAGATGTAAAACAAATCTATTACATAGCCAATAGAATCCATTAGAACTTCTTATATGAAAAATTTAATTCTCTGACCTTATGATGAGCTGCATCCAATATAAATTCAGCACGAATACTATTATTTTCTGGACTTCTGTAGTCAAATAGTGAATTGGTGAGGTAAGTCATCCCTTTTGCACTCAAATTTTCTCCACAATTAAAGAAGCAGGCCTCCTTCATAGAGTAAAAAAATAATTATTATTATGATATAGCAAGAGGAAAAGTCACATTAACAGAGCAATTACAATTCTATGATAACACACTAAAGACATGTAAAAACATGCAGTTTCCCTCCAGAGAGTATGAAAGAATGTAAACCTCAATACCAATCAAAACTTCCATTATAAATATGGACAAAAAAATCAAGGTAATTAAAATCATTTTGTTTAGATAAAGCTGGAGTTCCTCTTCACTCCCTCCCCATTTTCAAGCTGTTAAAACCAGACTCAGAATTAAAATCATTTTAAATAAAGCTGAAGTTTTTCTTCACTCCCTCCCATTTTCAAGTGGTTAAAACCAGACTCAGCTAATGAATTGTACTGTACAGCTCACGATAGAGAACGCCACTAGCTTTATGCTAACAGGAAACAATTTCCCATATTGTCACTGTGAAATTTGCTTCATCCTTTACCTGCGCACTATCTTGTCACTACATACTTCTTTCCTCTGATTGACTCCATCCCTCTGAACGCCTTTCAAGTGCTTTATCTATCCTATTCATAACAGTTATTTCAAAGTATGACTTGTTTGCTGCCTTATCACTCTTCCTTCTTTATCAACATGCTTTTTTCCATCATATCCCTAATCCCCCCGCTTTCTGAAATGGATAAGAGTTTTCTATCAAGAGTTATCCCTTCAGAAAAGTAATTTGTATCAACTTTTCTCAGCCTTCCATTCTCAAGCACATAGAGCAAAGCTCAAGCCTGTCTGAGAGGCCAGGAGCTGCAGCTACCACAGTACACAAAGAACAAGTGAGGAGGCCCTGTCAGCAACATTCATGTTCCTACAAAGGCACGTTCCTTGCAAAGGCCAGGGCATCCACTGAATCACAGGATGAAAGAAATCATCAGGAATTCATCACCACCAAAAGTCTGAAGACAGTAGCAGCACAAGGTATATCTAGAGAGGCAACCCAGGCTCCTTTCAAAATCTTGTACACACACTCATAGAAACAGAGCACAGTTTAGGACGTTGCTTAGGGCTTTGTCCAGTGAGGTTCTTGGCATCTCCAAAAACAGGAATTCCACAAAATCTCTGGACAGTTTTTCCATTCCTAGTGTTCTATCACCCTGGGAGTGAAAAATGTTTTCCTAATTTCTAATCAGAATTTCTCTTGTTGCAAGCACATATATATAAGGAATATCAAACCTAAGCATTTTCTAGAGAGGTACAAGAGTCTCTCCCACCATGTCTATCATAGCATAGCATATGAGTATTTCTCAGAAAACTGAGATAATTGAATTTAATCTACAGTCACTTTTCACATTCTTTCCTGTTCTTAATTTTTCCCCTCATAATACTTCACAACAATTCAAGTTAACAGGCTTGCAATTGTCTGCATTATTTGCTTTTATATAAGAACACATAATAATTGCTATTCTACAATACTAATGGGCATCATTCCATCAATACAATGCAATTTAAAATCCACGCTTTTGGACTCAGAATTTCATGAAATCTGTTCTTTGAATATTTTAAGGATAGTTCATATGGACAATCAATTTTGTCTTACTGAGCAAGTTCAGTTGTGCTTCTATTTAGCATATAGAAATGAATGTTGTCTTAATGCATTTCAATTCCTAGTGTTCTCATCAACCTTACTGAAAAAATGAGAGAGTAAAAAGGCATTCAGTACTTCAGCTACACCTGTATTACTCTCAGTGTATAGAATCATAGAGCTGTTAAGGTTGGAAGGGACCTCTAGAGATCATCTAGTCCAACCCCCTGCACACGCAGGGACACCCAGAGCACGTGGCACAGGACTGCGTCCAAGAGGGTTTGAAGATCTCCAGAGAAGGAGACTCCACAACGTCTCTGGGCAGCCTGTTCCAGGGCTCTGTATAATGTCCGCACTTTTTTCCTTCTGACCGTCTTCTGTATATTTAAATATTTTTATGTTGACTTTAATAATTTATAAACTTTTATTTTTCTGTACAAGAACAATGTATGCAAATAGACACTAGAATGACAGGCAGTGTATAAAAAATGCTTTAAGTTTTGTACCTTTACATTCTTGTCTTCTTTCCAATTGTAAGCAAAAGACATTGAATTCTATGTAACAGTGACATATACAAAAAATTCAAAACTAGTAACAGAAGCTTTCCCTATTTTTGTAATACATATTTTAATAAAGTATATCAGTATTTCTGTAATCAACAAGGCAACTGCTATTTCAGTATACTCACTTCATCACTCCTATTCATGTTCTCTTCAAAGTCCTTAATTCCCATAATTCCTTTAAGGCACATAGCTTGACAGCCAACAAAACCTATTTGGCAGTCGAAGAAGAGTTCACCTTTCATAAGGACCTAGTGGGGAAAAAAGTCAAATGCTGAAGAATTCTACTCCAGTAGAACAGAAAAGATGAAAAAAGTGAACTGTTACATGTTTATTTTTATATATTTAGTACTTCAGTAAACAACAGGTTAAACAAATAAAATATTTAGAAATAGACTAAGTCTTTACTTTACCAGTGGTACAATGTTCTTTCACTGAAGTAATCTCTGTATCCTATCTATGATCACTACAATAAACACATCATATATAGCAACAACAAAATCATTTTTTTTATGTCTTAGTAACTTTTTTATGTAAATTTGCCACAGTATTTACAACAAATTTATATTTTTATTTATTTATTTTACAACAAATATATTTTTATCCCCCTTAATGAATAATTACCTCTACAGTGGTTCCTTCTTGTTCCCAGCATATAACTTCTTTGGATTTTACTTTCTGAGGGCTATAGTAACTGCTTTCAGCTTGCATTTCCGTGAGCTATGAAACAATATGATAAATATCTTGCATAAGTCAACATTAGCATTAAACTGCAGTAATGTCATTAATATACAGAACTGATGAAGACATTCTACTATGGGCCAAAATTAATTAATAAGCAGGAAACAGGTGCACTAAAACATCTGTAACACATTACCCATATTAGAACTTCATATATTCAACTTCCAGTTGAACATGCCTTTTTAACCTCAAGTATGCCATAAAAAAGTTTCAAATGCACTACAGTATTTTTTGTTTATCTAAAGAGAAGCTATGTGAAAAGATGAAACAGATATGCAGCTGCATTAACATAGTATCAAATGATTTTATCATTTGCTGTCAAAATCCATAGAATTATTTATCATGCTCAGCAAATACTGAAACACCAAAACAATATCAACAAAATATTATGAGTTGCAACCACACTTATTTTGTTTTCTTTTTTACTTGAAAGAAACATGCATTCATAATTCTTATATGACTAATTTAAAGGTGACAATATAGAGTGGCAAAACACATACACCGTGGCTAAAAAGCTTATTACAGACTTAAGAAACCAAAGAAAGAGGCACAAAACACTGTTCATGTTTTATATTAAAGAAGATTTAATTTTGGTAATGTCAAGTAGCTTAAATAATACAAATTCTAATTTTTATTTTAAAAATATCTGAAAACTGTCGTTATTATTTCCACGAGTGGATACACATGGTTGTTGTTTCAAAGTAAAATTTTGTAATCCTAACGTTCAACATAATTGGATTTAAAAAAAAAAAAAGACACTGATCACTTCATCTGTGTGCAATTATCGTAGAGGAAAAGCAATTAATTGATTAAAAGAATTCAGACATTACAAGAATTATTTTCAGCATTATTAGAAAATGCTAATTTGGCATGATTATTAAGCTGGAATGGTATCAACTGTTCAGAATGCTAATGCAGAAACTTGACCTTATTTTTTAACCAAAATATGAACCACAAATTAATTCCATACATTTTTTGCATGCAAACAGAACAATGAATTCTGTTTTCCTCTTAACTGTCACTCTGTTAGTGACAGACACTTTACATTCTAAATTTATTAAAAATAAGATGCTATGTTTTGAGCAGTTGTTAATTACTTTCTAGTATAAAAAGCATCAGCTTGCCAATGACATATTAGGAAGGCCCAATCAAGTAAATTCTTTTCAAAAATTAGTTCTTATTATTTTAATAATATTTCTCACATGAGGAAACAACGCAGAAAACTATTATTGTACAAGAAACACAAAATAAAGATGCTGAAACATAATAAAAGACAATTTTGAGATGGTTGTATATTTTTTAAAGGAAATAACATCGCAGAGATATAATTAAATACTCTGAAGTATGTTAAAATTACATATTTATCAAGTTTAATTGGCCAAGAATTAACATGGCTGAAATAGAAATACTAGCCTTTTGGGTTGTTTTTGGTTTTGTCTGGTTTTGTTAATCAAGAGGGGGATTTTCTTTTGCATCATTTCTTTTTAGCCTGCTTTTTATCTTTTAAACAAGGGCTGAGGCAGACCAGCTTCATGACCAAAGAACATGACCAAATGCTTATTTACGCTTGTGTCCTCAAATTTTGCTACCACAGTTGCCAGAAGACTCAAGTTCTAACACGTCTCTACAGGTTGCCCAACGCCTACAGGTCCCTGCAGCTCCCAGAGCCATTTGCTCTGTCCCCTCTAGCAGATGCTGAGCAGCTACAGGCTGGGCGCTGCCACCACGGGGACAGGGCTCAGAGGAAGCTCCGTCGAGCCGCTCACGACACCGTCACTGACCCTGGTGACAAGCTGAAGAGCCAGAGAAGGCACAGGGAGCAGCCCAAGCTATTCTGCGTGTGCAGGCAGGCTCACGTGCGCTGTGAGATGGCAACGACGGTATTACAGGTCGTACAAGAGACAAGGACAAAATCAAGCCAAAAAGAAGCAAAAACAGAAAATCCCTCAGTTATTTGATTTAGTATATTTTTAATTGTAAAACTCAGAGCAGCTTCTTATTATGGACAAAAACTGCCTGCATAACATTTGTCATACATTAAAAGTACTTTACTGAATATGTTAAAAGTACTTGCTGAACCTTATTTTTTATTAGCTTGTTAGTACAACTCAATGTCTTATTCAAGTTCCACGTATTCTCTGCTGAAATTATTGAAATTTCTTAGCACATACATAGTTTACACCTCAATATATATGTGGACTTTTAATTCTTTGAGACATTTTCAAACCATCAAAAATAACTTCAACACAAGTAAGTTAAATTCATATTTGCCCAACATTCATTAACTAGCAGTACGAAGCTAAAGCACTTTTGCAGAGAAATACATTTAAATGAACATTAAATAGATAGAGTATTACAATATACACATAAAGCCTTTTTTAAGTTTCTTTTCCCTCAAAATATATTCTTATTGAAGCAAATAAAGTGGTTTTCATTTAAGGTAAAATGCTTGCACTGAATAAATTGTGCCTTAAAGAGCAAAATAACCTGTAATTAACAGTACATTATGATATGAATTGAACTTTCAACATTCACATTTTTTATTATTCATCAGCATAATATTCCCTTATGACTTATTAGACAAGTATTTATATAAAACAAGTATTTATATAAACTTCATACTCAACTAACCAATTAAATACTATGCAATGCAGAGAAGTATTTACCTTAAAAGTCACAGTTGCCTTTGTACAATAAAACCCAATGGAAATAATAGGATCCTTAAGGGCTTGGGACTTCTGCTGATGTAATGTTGTTCCATCATCCACTCCACTGGAATTGTTCTCTTCATCATCGTAACTCACAATAGCAGGAACAAAAGACCAAGCCCAAGAAACCCATCCTTGTTGCTGGTCATCGTCTTGATGCAGATAAGGTTCTTGATTAATATACTGTGTAGGATATTGTATTACCGAGCTTGTTTCATCTTCTGCACCTGTGGAAACAAAATAACAAGGAAAATTTCCAATCAGCTACACTGGAAAATTCATTTATTATGGAATATTTGTGGATTGAGAAGTTTACCTAGGACAAATACATATCACTTACTGATATTTACCTTCCTAGTGATAAAAGATATATCAGAAACTCAAAAATTTTACATATGCTACAAATATTTTCGTTTGCATTTTTTCATTTTCGTTCCATAAAATAAGGATCTTTATAATAATTTTAAGATGGTACATTTGCAGTGACACCGAAATTTGTCAACTATGCCTCATGTTACAGCCAGACTGAGTCTTCTTTCACTAAGGCCTTCTGAAGTTTCATATGAAACCCTGCTAAATGAGTATATACTACAACCTTACATTATTTCATTTCAAAATTTTTTACAGCAATTGCATAGCTGTGTCATGTGACTGTACCTCACTGTTTCCATGTCCAAAGCAAGTTTAATCCCAAGAAATTGTGTATAAATATATATATACATATATATATATATATATACATATATATATATATATATATATATATATATGAAAATAACACCTAAATCAAGATATTGAAGATCGTCTTGTTTTTAACGGCAAAGGAGACTAAATGTGAAATTCCATAAGGGCAAAGGTGTGTTGCCTTCAGGTAGAAATCACTGAACAACTGAAGTCAGTGGTATTTAAGTGCAGATACCCAATGGGGAGAGGAAGGTGCCAGTTGCTTGACAATGTCAATCTAAAAGGCATTCACATTTTGTCTTCTATATATAAATTCAAGTAGGCCACATGGAGATGCAAGCAATTTTTGAGTGTTTCCACTTAATGAAGCACATGTACATTAAACAACTTAAGTCTGATACTTAAGCATTTATGTAGTAAATAAAAATGAAAGATGAACCTGTGATTCATAACAAATGCCCTTCAAAGATTTTATCAGATGACTATTTGGGGTTTCTACTTAAGAAGATTAAGGTAAGGCAAAAGGAAACAGCATGATGACATAAAATACCTCTTTAAATGAATCTTTTTAAAATCATTTACAAAATTCTGATTTTCCACCAAAAGGATACAATTCCTCAAACAATAAAAACATTTAATGTAAACATAAGTTTATTTCTCCAAGTTTGGCACTTCACAGCTTTGCAAAAATGTTATCTTTACTCATTTCATTTCCTGCGCTGCTCATTTAACCCATGTTAACAGATGTATGCAATTGCAAGTGCCTAAACGTGTCTTCCCAACTTGGCAAGAAAAACATGCAGGAAAGTGTAATTTGTCATGCATATCATTTCTGTCAAGTGGGGAGGTGAGGAATGGACGTCCCTAAATATCCTCGCACTTTAGCTGGACATGCATTACAAGGCAAAAATCTATACAGGGCAGTAGCATCTGCTTTCTCCACTGCTTCAGAATAACTCTCCTCTACTCAAATTCTTTAACTAACACAGCACACAGCTGTTTTTCCTTAGTCAAGTGTGGATAGATAAATCTATTATGGTTCTCCCAATTTTATCCTACCATGATATTGCAGCGTCAGCTCTTTCCCACCAACTAATGCTCACGTAGAGTTTATCGCTATCACACGTTATTCGCACCTGGTATCCCGGTCAGCCCAAAGCTAGCTATACGATAAATCCATTCTCTTGATCTGCCCTTCTGTTCCCCAAAACATCTCCCTGTGCTACTCTTCTTACTAATAAGTTTTCAGTCTGGAGCAATTCAGCCCATCAAAATATTTGAGTTTTGCAGGTTCTCTGCAATATTTTGTTCTGTTTACATTTTTAAAAGTAGCCATGTTCACAGAGGGCTATTTTGGTTTCTTATGTAACTTTTTGAGGGTAAAGAACACCAGTCATTGGGCTTTACGAGTATTAATGAATTTCCTCACATTTCTACACAATAGAAAGATACTGCCATCATCACCATTTTATACCTCAAACGCTCTTTAGATGCTGCAGTCACATCTGTCACAGATTTCTTTTAATGAAAAAAAGAAATTTCCATAACTTGGCATCTCAAGAAAATCACCCAGAGGAGGCAGGATCAAGAAGTGTTTAAGCCGCTCTCAGAAGCCCTCCTTTTTCCACCATCCGCACAGCTGCGCCCAGCTTCTAGCTCAGCAGTCCCTAACATCACCACGTAGACTCCCACGCCAGCAAGCTTTTCATCCCGTGTCCCTTCCTCGGCTATCTTCCCATGTCTATTCCACTATTCCTATATATTTGCCCAGCAAGCGACAAAATCCTCTTCCTATCGGTTCCTCTCAAGTTCAAGCTTTTTGTTGTTCAGACCTCTCACTTACAGTCTTTATCAGCTTTACTATTTCACTCTTAGATCTTTAACCCCAGCAATTCCTCTCCGTTATCTTCTATTTCTCCCCCATATCCTATTTTTCCCCTCTTTCTTACTCAAGTATAGTTTTTATTTCTAGTTGTATTGTCAGTCAATTATTTCCTCACAACCCAAAATGCTAATCTCAAGGCCCAGCCCAAAACAATTATCATTTTTGGTTTCGATCATACATTCTTATCCAAATGTTTCTGGTTTTGTATCTTTCTGCACTGAAATACCTGCTTCCTTCTCCACCCTACTAGCGCTATCCTACGTTATGATATCCTAGACCGTAACACAGATAGCCCTTTGCTCCAAAGCAAAAGACCTTTTCAACCTATGTCATTTCAGCTTACTTATCCGGAGTGCTTTTGGCTTGCCTGAATTCAGGCATTTTTTTGTCAGAGACAGCAAAAGTTGTGTTCAAGATACAGCCTATCTGCCGCCAAATTTCAAGGTCCTGTTCTTACATTTGGATATACAAGAACTCTTTAAATAAACCATTTTGGAAAATTTTGAAGTACATTAAAGTAGTCATAGCGGATTTTTTTCAATTTCAGACAGACAGCTGATGTGATAAAAAATAAGTTGCATGCAAGAGATTATGATTTAGTGATAACTGAACTAGATAAACTCTTAAAGCTGAAGGAGTTGAGACTCCTTATTAATAAATAAGGAGTTAATTTATTTAGAAGATCTTTATAATTCTTTTAAGGTTATAAAGATACCATATTTAAATGCGGCCTGCACATTTCCAGTGAAATTAGTCTTTGATTTCATAAAGCACTGCTCTTAGGGAAGGAAAAAAAAAGGCTAATATAGCTCAGCAGATAATAGATATCATTTAGAGCTGCATTTGATTAGATATTTAGTGAAAATAGTAGCACTGGTGAAGTTTCCTCAGAAAGTTAAAATCTGTGTTTGCAAATTTGGACGACAAATGTACTATGACGTGCTAAGAAAGTGGTTTTTAATTCAAAGTTGCAGCTACAGTATGATGCCAGAAGAGAAAAAAGAGTAGATGTTTTGACAGAATGGCTACCTGGATAACTTCTGTTTGGCACTCGTGTTTCACCACATGAATTAGGGAATAAAAAAGTATTGAAAAGTTTTACCTATTGCTATATGTGTATACATATGTGTATATACACACACACACATATATATAAAGACATACACGCTACTGTGTGTGAATATATATATATATACACATATATATACATACATACATATACATATATATATAGAGCTACAGAGAAAACCAACAGGCCAAAAGGAAAACAGCTGCTAGTAGTTTTGGCCTGTGTGTGCAAAATATATAGCAGTAAAGATAGAAATGGACTTCTAGAAACATATCTACAGCTCTGGCTGGGGCACTCAGCAATTGCTGTGCAATGGGAGATAGTTCTGTGCAAAATACATGTTCCAATAATTAAGTACAATCACAAGGTTTGAGCACAATGTAGTTGAACAGAGTTTGCATAGGCAAATAGACATTTCCTTATTGATAGTTCTTGTCAATCCTTAATTGCACTGAATCCGAAGGAAAACTGAAGTTCCATTCCAGATTTAGAATCAATAGGCAGGAGGCTTTCCTTGCAGCCTCAATCCTTCCCAATTTATCCTCCTTTTGCATCACCTCCTCTTACCTTAACCCCAATCAAGAGAAGCCAAGCAAACAAAAACCTACCAAATTCTCCTATCCCACTTCTATCTTCTTCCATACTTACTGATGTTCATCCCAGTTGTCCTCTCACTACCCAGCTCATCTTTGTCTGCAATCAGCTATTCTTTTCATTCAAAATTCATTGTCTCACTGTCCTAATCAGTCTCATCATGATTCCTAAGATTTCACCACCTCTTCCACTATTTTCTTATATCCAAACTGTCCTACTCTCCTTCAAAGCTTAAGGAACACAGTTATAAAGTTCAAGAAACTCTAAACACATCACAGTTCCCTATGGCATGAAAGCCTGGTCAAATCTGGGTGAATTTGGATGGGAATCACAGATAGATATTAATGGTACAAAGACACC
>NW_010580276.1:0-35604 GCF_000705375.1 Tinamus guttatus
AACTCACCCCAAATACACTTCCCAAATTCCTGTCTGAAAGCACACGCGAGCGTTTCTAAGAGAAGGGTACCGCAAACCAGGCGAGCCATCTGCTTTTCTTGGTTGTATCATCAGAAACAGATAAAACCATCTTAGTTGAAGTTCTAGAAAGCAATTTAGCCTGAGGAAGGTTCCCACTACAGATAATTTTAGCCCAAGTTTGGCAACTTGAGAAAAACAATACAAAATACCTGCTGTGTTCCAAAAATTACCAATGTTTTACTCCGAATATATTACAACACACTGAAAATTTCCTAATCTGTAACTTTCCAACCAACCTGATGCTAAAATACATATGACTACACCTCATGTATACTCAGCACGTCTTGGTTTTCCCAAACTAACAATCTTACACTAATCTCAGATGAAGATAAAATGGTCCAGTAATGGAACGGGTTAATTGGTGCTTTGAAGATGCTCTCAGACATCAAACAACTCCAGTTGTTTTATTACTGTAATACATTCAATTCATGTCAACTGCAGCAGTACACAGGCAGTACCTTGATTACTATTCTGAAGTACTTAATTTTCATAATTTCTTTAGGATAGATGCTGTCATTCTCATTACAAGAGCTTCCACTGCATTCCTAAATGTTTCATTTGAATTACACTGACATTTCCTAACTTGCAAACTTCAATATTAACTTTAGTTTATGCAATCGTTCCATAAAAATAGTAGTTTTGAAGAGCATTAAGATCTTCCTGTTTTTGAACAAGAACCTAAAAACGCTCTAACCAAATTATCATGCAGCCAAATTACCACCACTACTAGACAAGTACTTTCCTCTTGGTAATTTAACATATCTTTTCAACTTAATTCCAGTTGTCACATAAATTACTACATGCATTTTGTAACTATGCATCTCTAATCCACTTTAGATCTCCAACGACATGAGTCTGCTAAGTTTCAAGCATTTCACTGTGCTCAGACACAAGCTGAACCCTTTGAAAAGCCAGTGGCTACATAATCAGCAAAAGGCAACTGCTGAAATTTCCTTTTTGCAGGCCCTAGGGAGTAACGAAGATCCTTTAAGTTTCAACTGATTTATTCAAAGAAATTATAAAAGCAGACTTGGAAGAACTCATCCTCCAAATATTGACAAAAGTGCAAACTAAAACCACTTCAGAACATCTAGAGACCTTCTATGTATTTAGCTATAAAATATTATTTGTAGTCTAACCACTTTTTTCATGATAATATTACCAATATGACAATATTATAGAAATAAATGTTAGCGCTGAAAATAGAAAAGGTGTTAGAAATACCTTAGAAATATATATGTGTGTGTGCATATATAATATACATACACATATATAAACACAGAATTACCTCACCAGCTGCTAAATCATGGCAGATCAAGCACCACGTCTTCCACAGGTATCTTTATAATCTTCTGCTTTTCTTCACCCCATTTAGGGGAGGTGGCCAGCACAAAAACATGTGCACGATGCAAACCTGGGTGCAGTTTGTCAGACACAGCAGAGACTGTGGTCCTTGGGATGGCTCCGTTTCTGAGCATGGAGGAGGTCCTTCATGTGGGCAGATTGCCCCAACATTAACTGAGAGTCAGAAGCATCATTTATTTGTTTGTCACCACAATTTTTTCTTTCTTTCTTTTTTTTTTTTTCCTTCAGCTTTGGTATATAACCTGAATTTTAATACCAAATTACAAGAGCATCATAAAAGTGGCATACTCTACAACATAGACGTTCTCCTCTTTTCGTTTAGGGAAAATTAAGCTAATCTGCTTTGACAGAAGAGGACTCTCTGGAACTAGCAAGTGAGTCTCCCAAATATGAAGCAGTAACCCAAATGTCAATTACTTTTCCAAAGGTAGACAAATTGCTGGCACACTAATGCAATTTAAGGACAATAATTAGATAACAGGACTACAGAGTGTGCCTGGTGACAGAGTTTCTGAGATAATAGAATCTACTGTCCTACTTCTTAAATATTAACATCATTCCATCTCAGTCAATCGGTTTATGGTAATTTTAAAAGGGCGAAGCAAATTCTTTTTATCGCGACTAATAATGTGCTTCTGCAGCATTAGCTTTGAAGGTTAGCAATTTATGGGTCAAAACTTAATCGTACATTATTTTACATTTTATTTACTTTATCTCTCCTCTTTGAAGTCCTTAATATAGAAATTTTAAGGCGTTTACAATGAAAAAGAGTGCTCTGAAATCTGAGTTCACTGTGCTCAATAAAAGGAGCTATTTTCATCACAAGCCAAGTAAGGGTATAATCTGTTTATTATACTCATTAAGAAACTCTCCAACTTTTCTTACGATCCCATTCTATTAAGTGGCCCAGTTAACTGTATATTAGATAAGGATGTCTAAGATCAAAACAGATGCAGTGTGACAACCACCACAGACATCTGACAAGGCTGCAATCTACAGTATTGCTCTTTGGGAAATGTTCAGCTGGAATGCCAAGAGATACTGGTTTACTTGTATGCTATGGGGCAGGGAAAGGAAAAGAAACAGCAAAATTCTGGTATAATTTGATACCAGCAACATGGCTTTCCTCAGCATAAAAACCAGCAGCACAGTCCATGTTTCAATGTACCTCATACAAGGGGACTTTTCTCTGAACATTAATTTTCTTTCCATGAAAAGGTAATCAGTGAGGATGTAATTTACTTTTACTTTTTACACTTCTTAGAATATAATAAGTAAATTACTACATGGTCAAATACTCTCTATGCACCATTGACCTGTTTTTTACCATGTGTATTTTGTCTGTATTAAAAACCAGACTTGTGAATACCTGGGGATATTGCAGGATGCATAGTATAGAGATATTATGGGTTAAAATCCTACCCATCAAGTTTGTAATGGTTAAATTCTCTTTATGCATTTACTCAGCAACTGAACAATGTTTTCTACCTTACGCAGCTGGCCTAAAAGGCCTATGAAGTTATAAGCTCTAAGCCAATTACCTTTACTTTTAAAAATAATAATTTTAAATAATAACCCTAAATATGACCTAAGAATAGTGGGATAATCCTGGATATAAACAACCATATAATGAATACGAATCCTGGATGCAGATCAAACTAAAATGCTATATTAAGGCCTACTCCATTAACCAGTTTATGCGCCTTGGCTGAGCTTCCTTAAAACCTTTAAACCCAGGTTCTTTAATAACCAAGCCTGTATTATTGAATACAGGCTTGACTTTATCAAGTGAAGAGCTATTTTCACCCTGCATGAAACTTATCCTCTCTTCCACACTTTTTTCTTGGTGTCTTAGCTCCCAATTTATCAAATTATCTTTCATTGCTCTTTTAAATAAAACCTAGGAAAAATCTAAGGGCTTCCTCACTTCCAAAGGGAAAAGTCAAGCAAAGTTTTGGGAACACCAATCTTGACCTCTTTTTTGAGCAAATTATGTAAATACATACAGTAGTGAAGAACTGTTAAAAAGGAAAAAATAAATCATGCATTTATTCATAGCCATTCTAACACCACTACCTAGCATCACATTATAATAAAGCATTACCTATGATATTCAACTTCATGCTACCACTAAAGATAATTATCTTTAGTGATAAAAAGATAATAAAAGATCTAAAATATTGTGTGTTTCCTTAGACTTACCATTAGCACTCACATCTGACTTAAGGAGGAGATTTAACTATCATTTCTTCAGCATGGGTGGCACATAAGAGGAAATCCTAGAGGTGAAGCCTCAGCTCAGTTTCTCTGGAATCTATAATCCTCCTGGCTATGTATATTTTCTCTTCATCATGTCAGAAAAACTACGTTTTTTTGCTCAGAACACATTCCAGGGAAAACTTACATTGCAGAAAGTAAACTAACTCAGGAAGCACATGCTACACCCCACCTCGGCTGGTGAGAAAAGCCCTGCTGCACGTTTGGTGGGTGCCCTAATTGTGGAAACACACACAGACCTGGTCTTCAAATTGTCACCTAAGATGAATCCCAACTGACAGGGAAATTTGCATGTCCAGAATTGTGCTGAACTCCATGACCTACCAGCAAGCTTTGACAAACAGCCCATTAAAAGTTTCTGAATTGTAAAAACTTACAATTTGCATGATTTCCTATGTCTGTTTTTCCACGCACAGGGCAGATGAATGCTGCAGGTTAGATCACTGATCAGGAAGGGTGCAAGACTCACCAAAAGGAGCCCCAAACCTGAGGGCAGACTGCACCTGGCAGCAGCTCCCAGCCCAGCTGCAAAACTCACCATCATCCCAACACACAGCCCCTGCCTTCATGGCCTCTTCTAACCTCCTCCTTAAAATAACTACCCGCTCCTCCACCCAGGCATCAGCCGGGCTGTGCCACACAGCCCAGTTTGGAGGTGTATGATACTCCTATCCAGAGCACCCCAAGGTACCTGCACCACGGCAGGAAGGAGGACTAAGCGTGGACCCATGGCCAGCTGCAAGGGGGAGCAGTGCAGCTGGAGAGCACTTCATTTAAACCTATTCATTTTCTCAAAGACATAAACTGAATAACCCGAATCAGATCTTCCTTATATTACATGCCTTATGCTAAGATCTTGGAAAATTATTTCTACGAATGAAATAATCAGAGATTTCTGTTATTTTCAATCTTTTCCCCACATCATGACCTTTTCCGATCATCTCAATAATCTCACAAATAACCTCCTTATGAAAGACTCGTCTTCTGGTAATACCTCCTTCTAATATGGCAACCTTAACATTTTCTGCCTTTTCAGTTTCAAAATCACAGACAATTGAAATATATTTTTAGAGAACTCTGTAATCCTAGCTAATATGAAAACCCTAAGACCTCACTGGCTATTGAGTTATGAAATCATAAAATCTCTTTCAAAGTAATAAACCCATTCATACATACATATATACATTCAAGTTAGGCCAAAACTTAATCTGTGTTTTCTTTTTCATTTTGATTTAATTTTATCTAAGAACTATTGCCAAAACATACTGCAAACTGTGCACCATCTATCTAACAGAAGAGTGCTACTTGCAGTATGGCAGAATAAAGCCAAGTACTATGTACCCCCTTGGGTATTTTGGTGAGCAATTGCAATTGGTTTCTGCACCTTCTGCCATGAAGAAAGTAGATGAAATGGCTTTTGAGGTGATATTGCTTAGCTCCACGCAGTACTGCTCTCACTAAACACACAATCTTTTCCATACTTGTCTCTTTATTCCCTGTTATTGCTTCTCCTGTTTGAATATGGCAGTAAGAGAATGGCTGAGGTTGGGAGAGACCTTCAGAGATGGTGGCCCCAATCCCTCTGCTCAAAGCAAGACGAGCAAGAGCCTTGGTCAGCAACTCGGAGAAAAAAATCTCAAGAATAATCACTGCAGGTATAACAAAAAAAGGAAATATGAGAATTCCATAGCTTGAGGTGCAGAAATATTAACGAGAAAGACCTGAGGGTATTGACACTGCTGCTGCGTGGGTGCAGGACTGCAAGGGTTCCCTTCCCTGAGGTGTTAAAGACAGTTGCCAGTGTCTCTTCTGCATAGAAAAAATAACAGATCAGGCAAAGAAGCAAAAAAAAAAAAATCATTTAGTTCAGTAACTGATCTGAGGAAATAGCAGCAGAGCTTAAAGGTAAATGGAAATACTTAGGAAAAACTTCTAATGACCATCCTATCACTGATTCAAAAATCTGCAGTCATACAGCCCTAGAAAAGCACATCGTAAGAAAAGCTGGTTAAACTAACAGTTTCTCAAGTGTATTAGGAAAGCAGCATGGATGAAAAATCAACCAGAAAAAAAAAAAGAGGGATATGAGAATGTAAAGGTTTGTAAAGCTTACAGAGGTGATGATGAATGGCTATAAAATGAGATGATGGAACAGTGAGTAGGGAGAAGAACAAGAAGAAACAGCAGGAGGACAAGACAGGGGTCAGGGTTTACAGATGAATCCCAGCTCAGAATTTATGGAATTATTGTCATAAAATGAAAGAGGGGATGGCATACACACAAGTTAGGAGAAAAGTCAGTGACTTCAAACATAAAAGAAGGTAACAGCTGTTCTCCTATTTCACTAAGTTGGATCATTTACCACATCCATATTTCACATAATAATTCATTAAGTTGTGCTGGAGCCAGCAACAGCAGGGACTCTTTCTTAATGAATACATAGATCAGTTAAACAACTGTACTGAAGATTAATTTAGTAGTAAACTTAAGCACCAACATTTCCTACAAAACTAAGAATGCATAAAACAATGTCCAAAAAGTTTTTACAGCTCAGAGAAGTAAAAATCCAGACACCATTTCCATACCTAATTAAAAGTATTTTTATGTGAATGCAACTCACTGCTTCACAAGAACGATCAAATTTTGCTACACTTCATGGATAAAATTTTAGCAGCTCTCCCCCAAACATTTATCTATGCTAAGTAGTAGTAAATGGAAACCCCAAATGTTGCCTTGTATATGACTAAAACTTACCAATATTCAGAATGAAAATTATGCTGGTTACACAATCTGGCTTGTACAAAAATTGCTACTTTTTTATTGCTAGAGAATAGCAAGGTTTATAGTCCATCATGGAAGCTGGAAGAGTATTTAACGCGTATCCATTTTGTTAATCACATCAAAGCTCAAAAAATAGTATGTACTTAAGTGAAAAGATTCAAATATATAGATGAACCTACCTCCCTGGGGATGAGGTAAGTATCCTTTCACCAAGAGCATCCACTCAGCTGGAAATGACCTTCACGCTAGGACTCCACACGGCCTCTGTGCTCCGCAGAGGGAAGCACTACCCATTTTGGAGGACAACAGTTTCTTTTTTGCAACTAGGATCTAATTTCCTGCTCTGAAAACTTAGTTTAGCTATAGGCTGTTGATCAGCCCTGAATTAAACATCTCTCAGCATATTCAGTGTCTTAAATGTTTTTCAACATAAACATAAACTGCATTTCTATTTTCTCTTCAAGTTTTTCTGCTCCTAAATGCTGGTATTTCCTTTTGAAGGAAAGCGCCCACAAAGCGCCAAGTGCTTCATCGCTAAATCCGCCACCAAACTCAGTGCCCAGCGAGCACAGAACAGGGAGAACCACATTCATCTTTTTTTCTATATAGATACACTCCATATTTTGAAAGGACTCCAACAAGTATGAGAAGCAAATGCTTTGCTTCATAGCTGAAAGGGAGAGAAAAAAGCCCAAAGCCAGACAACAGAGAGAGGTGCTGAGGCAGAAACCCGTCCTCTCCTTGTTTCACTGGGTTACAATAGGACAGCAGAAAGGATTTCCACTTTGCCAACAGTTTGTCAATCATATAACCTAAAAATTGGCAAGTACGATTTTACAGAATCCAACTGTCTTCACTTTCTTATATCTGCATAGCTCTAAATGCAAGACTTACTGCTCTTTTTTCCTGTAATAAGCCACTTCCCTACATTATTCTTTCCCAATCTCAAACAATATTTATTAATTGTCCATTTACTTTGTACCATCTGTGCCTGCAATTCTCAGTGTTATTAGCAATTCTTACTATTAGTGGTAGGTCTCAAGTGCTTTTCATTAGCGTTTGGATTTTATCAAGACCAAGATACTGTGACAAAGATCAGGGACCCTTTCTCAGCCAAATATTAAACAATTTAAGATAGTTCTGCCCTGATGCTAGAGACAAAGTACGTCTCTGATCCCTGTTTGACAGATGCCTAATGTGCTGCAGGAGCCCAGTGATCTGCCTGAGGAAACGAGGGGAATTGTGGCATAGACCAGACTGCAATCTATAATCCTTGACACCTAGTTAAGTACTCAGCTGAGAAGACTGTGCAAAAACCTGGACCCCGTTACCGTTGTGCAAGAAACCTGAATGTAATCAAAACAGATTTGTAGCACTGGTCTCTCGAGAGAAAGTAGATATGAATTCATATTTTGCTAGGTTACTGGTCCTGTTTTGTGCTTCTTCATAAACTTTTAAAGCTGAACTGTAAAAGCTGAGCAAGATGTAAAGTCAACATACTGTGTCTTTTGTCAAAGGCCACTTAATTACAAGATTTGTTTTTAGCCCATCATTCTGCCCAGTAAGAGTCATTTATATCAAACCCACACTTCAGCTCACTCACTGCACAAAAGTGGAAATCCCAGCAGACTTTTATACAGGGTATATAAAGAGTATATACAGTATATTTGGAGCAAATTCTGAGAGAGAAACTCCTAGCTGGACTAATCCTCACCTTGACATTTTGGAATATGGGATTAAAACTAGTTATAATTCTTTTTCTATGAGACACTATATTTTTTAGATGACAACAACACGAAAAAAAATCAGGAATAGCACATCCCTCGATAAGATACCAAAACCTCATTCTTGCTGCTTTTACCCATCCTTTCTTTTGCTGGAAGTTACTTAGAAGGTCATACACAGCTCAGTCATGGAAATTCACCCTTGAGTTGGCAAAATGAAATGGCCTTCCCAAAACGTAGGAAAATGTAACCACTGGTGACTTGCGCAGTGGTTAGCACCAAGGAACACACAAGTCTGTACATAAAAATAACAGCAACAACAAAAAACCTATGTATATAGACACACACTCACAGACATATGCACCGTAAGGCAGTATTTTGATCACCAGTTGGAATTAGGGTACCAATTCCTTCAACAGAATATTAGAAATAGAGTTTCACAACAAAGATCTCACAAAATGAACATGAAAATATTGGTTTGCACATGGCCTCTTCATATTTCATCATGATATTTTGTGGGTATATTCAGGTTACCTTTCTACCACATGCTGTCAGGAGTAACGAAAGACATGACCGAAAATCTGGAGATCTTAAAATTAGCAAAAACCCTTGGCTCAAACCTTTGCTTCAAAAATGGGCAAAGTCAAAACAAACTACCTTCTCTAAATGCTCTCAGCTCCCAGTACTGTTCATCTCATAAGCACAAAGCGCATAAAACAAAGAGCAGCTTCATGAAAGGACAAGAAAAAATAGCCCAATCGAGAGGAAAAAAAGACTACAAATGCATCTATGCACAAGATCACCCCATCAGATCTCTGGCAAATAGTTCTTCATTTACTCAGTTGCATATGCAACTTACACTTGTTGTTTCGCTCACTTTTTACTGAATTGAGCTGCCATTTCCAGGCCCAGGCCCAGTTCCTTGTGCAGACAGGCAAAGCAGCCCTGGAAGGAATGCTACCTTGTCTAATAACAGCACCTGATTCCAAAAATGCAATGATTTCATACCATACTAGAGAGCTGGGCTACAAGTCTTACCTTATTTTTTCAGTATTTCAGTAAAATATTTAGTAATGCCTATTTTATTACTTCTCTGAAAAGAATTCCACTAACATAAACTGTGCCATATTTAAAATAATTTGAATCTGAGGCCAGTCCTTCAGAAACAGCATTTAAAGCTGCTTCTTTCTTAGTTCTATAAAAAGAATTATCCTGGATGAAAGACTAAACCTGCGACTGTCTTTAATTTATATATAATTGTACGAGATAAAGCATGAGTTTGCTTTATCCTTTTTAAATATATCTTCTCCTGCCCCTTAAACCAGGTGTGTACCTGCCAGGCTAATGGCACATTTGAAGATGGTGCTGGCCACCTAGCATGAGGGCTTTCTCATTTTCACCAGGCAGGCAATATTTTCAAGATGCAGAAATTTTTCTGGGAAAAAAAAAAAATCACAAGTGAATCATGCAGCAGTTTCAGAAAACTGCCCTGTAAGGAAGAGCTATAACAAACAAAATATTAGAATGTAGAGCTGTGTCCATTTGCAGGAAAGTCAAGCCAGATGGGGGTGTTTAATTTGCCTTGACTCAGCTTTGGCGTTCGCTGCAAAACTCTTGTACAAATCACCTCAACACTTGCTGAACGTTTTGTATAGGAAAGGACATGTGGGCATCCAACACATTCATCTTCATATGCCTATTCCAATTATGCAATGCCAATATCCACAATAAGCCCATAAAGACAGAGGTAGTAACAGCCCAGCTCGTAATTTATTTCTGGCAAAGAAGTCAGTCAAAATTACTGGTGAAAGGAGTTTGTGTCGTTATGAATTAACATTGTAAAGATTTTCCTTCCTCCCAGTAGCATTTTACCATGAAAGCCAAGGAGATCTGAGGGAAAACAAACAAAGAAAAAAAAGGCCCCCCAAATCTACAACCGAATTGCCCAGAGCCCAGGCGGTAGCATAAGAACGTAGGTAAGGGAATGCAACCATCAATACAGCTGCCCTCAATGATACCTACAGTATTTTAGATGTTCAGCACTTCCAGAGTCAACTTTTATATCAACATTAAATCTGTTATTTAACTTCCTGAAGCCTTCTAATACAACAGAAATGGATAAAAGCTTTTTTTTTTTTTTTTTTTTTAAGGCTCTAAGCACAAACCAATTGAATTTAAAACGCACAGTAACATTGAACAAGCAAATTGCCAGGCAATTAAACTGTGAGGCTGAAATTTAAATAGCTAATGCTTCCAGTGGACAGTCCACCTTACTGAACATTTTCTTATGAAAAGCTGTTTTGAAGTGAAATGATTAATTATTGGAAATCCTCATGTACATCCTAATGTAGCAGAAATCTGAGCTATAATTCAGAAGATATTTTACATCCTCTAATGAGGAGAGTAAAAGCACAAGAATTTCAATACATTACTTTGAACTTGACCGATTTTTCTTCCTTTACAAACAGATATTGTTAAATAAAACATGATTGCACTCGGTCTGTGCTGACGCCAAGTGAAGAATCCCCACACATCTAACAAGCAAGGCTGTTGTCCAACTAGAAAACTTGGATATAAATGGTAATTTATTTTTTCTCCTAACTTTATCCTGTATCTCTAACTTAAAAGTAAATACTCCTTAAAACAAGATAGTATGCGTGTTGTTAATACTTTCTACTCAGAAGATTGGCCATGTGTAAAATAGGTGTATGTTCATATAATTGGCTACAGTATTTTGCTACATGGTTAAATGCATGATTTCCTCTAATAGAATGCCAGTGTGGTCTACATCACATTTTCTAGTTCATAAAGATCAAATGAGCTGTGACCACAGTCTCCCTAACTTAATGGAAAGTTCACTCAGTGACTTCTGAGTTTAAATTGGGCCTTTCTACTATGATTCAATAGATTTAAAACACATTAATGGATCACTTCACCAAAAGGTCTAATCCTGAATGACTAAAACAGTAGATCTAACTCAGATTTATTGCTCTTGTAAAATGTTGAATGTCTTTAATCTTTGTAACATAACAATGAATTTGAATTAATGGCACGATAATCACTTGATGCAAATCATGGTTGTCTATGTAGTCATGCATCTCTGCAAGTACCTATCAGCAGCTTCTAAATTTGCCTTGGGAAATATTGCAAGTAATTACAAAGCTACCAAGTTTTGCTGAACAGTCCTCCACTGTTCAAACTTCATTGGCCAAAGCAAGGAGATGAATGCATGCAGGACAGCACAGATCCTCTTCCACGTATGCATATATGAAGAATGTAGAATTCTTGACAGATATTTTTAACATAATTTAGTAAAAAACAAAAATTTTACATCTTTTCAGGTAAAAAGGCACATTTTGAACAAAATTACAAGGTCTTACGTTAAGCAAATGGATTATTTGTCAGAATACCTTACAATATATGCACATGTCAGTCATGTATATTTATACATATATATATCAATAAATTGGCAACTCTTTTTTGGGGGACAATGCATCACTAATGCCACAACTTCAGTGCTTTATTCTAGAAGTACAAAAGTGAAGCAATACATACCTGAAATGTCATCAGACACAACCAATCATTGCCTTAAAAGGAAGGAGGGAATTCTTGCCTGCAATTTCCGACTATGGTCACCAACTCCAGAAATACTCTGTAGGAGGAAGGAAGTGTTACCCAGTTCCTCAAAACTTAGATTAGAATTGGATCACAGGCTATGAAAAACAGAACATGTATCCAGAGGCTACGCTTGTGTCATGAAAATGGGGGAAAAAGATGTTTGGTGCGATTGACAGATCCACAGATTCTCAAGAGAAAAAAAAAAAAAAGGAAGAACTAATAAGCTAACTAAGTTCAAATCCAATTTTAGTAGGTCTGTATTCTCGACAGGGCGAAGAGAATGCAATAGTGTTTCTGTCGAAACATCAGGAAATGCCTTTTTACTCTTTAAAAGAAAATAATAATATATATATATAGAGAGAGAGATATAAATATATTGAGTTTTTCAGAAAACAAACCAAAAACTATATTTAGCTTGACATCAGAAAACATTGTGGGGGAAAAACAAAAGAAAACAAACAAAAATATCTTTTACTTCTTCTGTGGTGCAAGCTTACTAATTTAAATTTGTTAATTTAAAGATATTAACTGCTGCCAAATGGGAGGCAAGCTATGAAAAAACAGAATTTTACAGGAAATCGACTTATTTCCAAGTGCAGAACCTAAAATGGGTACAGAAAGCACCAGCCTAAACACAAAATCTGAACTAAAGAAAATCAATGCTTCCAATTTGTAAGGAAAGCACAAATCAAATACTGTTAATATGATATATAAGCACAACATAAACTATTTATATTACACACATTAACGATAAATTGCTTGAATAAATTCTATTATTCTGAGAAATGCTGCAAACAACACGCTGACATGTCAGAAAACTGAAAATAATAGTGTTGACATTACTAGTCCTGCACGCTATTTCGCAGCGACTCCCTGGGTCATCTATTTTCCCTTTAAGCAGCTGTTTCAATCCCACTTTGTCTCACCAAATCTAGTTTTGCTGCACGTTCATTATATAATTCAGGCAAGTATCTTGCTATTTATTACGCTGTCATGTTAGTGCCCCCTTTGTTGCAAACAGCACGAAGAGGAAATGTTTTCTGCTCAGAACTTGGGGAGTCTGGGACAGTCTCAGCAGGTGACAACCATAACCAGGAACAGAAACACTGTTGGTACATGGGCATTTTGGAGGAGGAGAGAAGGGAGCACTCGCGAGCCTTTGGCACACCGTGCTCAACACCCTTTCTGGTAACAGGGTGATCATTCCCAATGATCAAATCATTATTTCTGCTTCCCTTCAAAATGACTCTGTATAAAAGAAAAAAGAGTGCCCAGATTTCTTTTGGTCATCAAATTCCAGATTAACAGATAATTGCAGGCAAACAAGATAAGTTCCATTAATTTGACCAAACTAATCCAAATAGGTGCACCTTATGCTTTGGTCATCCACCAGAAAGATTTTTCAGTTTAATAGCTTTTGAGATGTAGCATGAACTATAACTGAGGACACCGCATGAATATCCGCACCATGGAAATTATCATTGCAAATGCATCTTTTTCACAATCTCAAAATAGTAAGTAGATGGGCAAGTGTTTGCTGAGTATTATTTTTTTTTCCCTGAGGACTGTTTCTCTGCTATGGGTGTGAAGAGCTAGAATAATATGGTATACAGAGCGAGGAAGCTTGAGCAGCTGCTGTCCACATTATTTTTTTTCGGCCAGAAGATAAACAGCAAATACATTTGTTCTTCATGACTTTCCTGGAGAAAGTGTCCTCCAAAATTAATCATTTGAGGACTACATTTTCAAGAGGATACTGCTGATGAACACCAACTTCATCTCATTAATTTTACTTATCCAAATTGCCTCATGGACTCTATTTTTTTTGTTTTATTTTGTGCTAACATTAAAAACGCATTGCAAATTGAAAGTAAATTATGCCGTTGCCAGTGAAATGGAGTCAGTTAGAGCTTTATATTGAACGTGGAAGGAAGCAACTAGGACAAAAACTTTTAAATTTAAAGTGACTCACACAATACTCACAACACAGCTGTTTTCTTGACATTGCCTTTCCTAGAACTTATAGCTACTGATTACGGGCCCAACAACTAAACCTCTCTTACAACGTAAATGCAGAGACTTGTGTGTGTTTTTTTTTTTCAAATGAAGAAAACAGCAGAATAATTTTGCTTGGGGATTTTCTGTAGGTCATCTAGCCTTACCTCTTGCTCAAAATGAGGTAAGCCTTCCCGATATGTGGATCGGCTGCCTCAGAAGGTAGAAATTTCAACCCTGTCCACAGGACGCGTGCAGGATTGCCACCAGGGCAGTCTGTTGTGTTTCTGACCAGGGTTTCCCTTGCTGCCCTTGAGCGCTGCCCCTCGTCCTCCTGCCGGGCACCTCGGCAAAGGCTCCGGCTCCTGTTTTCTTCACAGAGCCCCTTGGCAGCCTCAGGCACCTCATGTATTGCAGAACTACTGGAACCAATTAAACTCAATGTTATTCTAATAACATAATGATTAGGAAATCATTATCAGAAAATGGAAAAATGGGTTTCTTTTTTTTTTTTTCTCCCCAAAATCAGTTGGCCTACAGACTGTTGTCGAGGCCCAGCTTGCTCTCCAGCTCCTAGGACCCACACCACCTACAGACACTGCTGCGCGAGCCCCTTTCCTGGGCTCTGCAGTCCAGCTGCCCGCGGACCCTCCTCACGTCAAATTCTGCCCCTGGATTCCAGCTTCAGCCAAGCCTAAACCCGCCTGGAGCCTTGCTGAAAAGCAGCACCGAGACCCTTCCTATTGATTCCGTTATCAGGCAGTTTCGCTGTCTTTAGCCTCGTGGATAAGAACATGTTTAATGGTCCCCTCTTAATTACGCGAGCTGGCGAGGGACTGCGAGTGGCTAAAGGACAAAGCAGCGGCTGTGAAGGACATTTCTAATCTTTCCACAGGTTCCTTCTGAAAAAGAAATACAACTTCTATCTCCACCCTAGTCATTAGTCAGATATAAACAGCTATCTGACTTGACATGGTTATAAGCCCTATTATCACAGCCTAAGCAATGTCTACACGCAGGTTACTGGAAGATGGATGAGGGCCCACTACCAATTCCAGTTAATGGGGTTAGACATATTTCCAAACAATATGTGCATGGGAAAGGGAGCTGGACGTGAGTAGGGAATGATTCACTGCACTAGCTCGTGTATGAGAAATGGAACATAAAAACAGCAACTTTTCTACCAAGGAAAATAAATCCGGTTATTAGACATTCCCTCGCATTTTCTCCTAAACTTCATTTTAAGGGTGATAGCTTTCTTCTTACCCTTTTGGTGTTGACTTTTCTACAGATTATTATAAAACAGAGTAAAACTTTGAGTTACAGCAATTTTATTGGTTCTGGGGTTAACCTGTTACAATTACATCCAGTAAATAAATGAAAAGAGTATATTGAGCTTTTTTCTTCGGTCAAATATATTGTGTTTTGCATAAAAATTACAGTAATATCCTATTGTAAGTAAATAAAACCGAGATGCTGATAACTTACTGATGCTCTACCAGTACTTTTTCCATCCTGCTAGTAAAAATACATTTTCCTTACTAAGAATGGTTGTTCAAAGTACAAACTAGCAAGGTGCATAATTTGTACCCTGACATATAATTACCACTATATTCCTTACACGAAGTTCATCATTACCTCCTGCTCTTTGTATGATATGATAAGAACTACAGCAGCGTAATTGAATTTCTAATAAACCACTTCCCTTACCTCATAAGTCCACAGAGCCATAGATACCTACAAGGGCTAGATATAAAGCATGAATTCACAGCAAGAACTTAGCTCAGTTCCAAAAAATAAATACTTCAATATGTATTCAATCAGTGCCAAAGCTGCTACTAGAAACAAAGAAGGAAAGAAAGAAGGAAAGAAATAATCTGAAATTTAATCCCTCCCCACTTATTCAATTTAAGATTTTTTATTAATATGAATTTCTAATTGCTTATGAAAATGAGACACTCAAGTAGTGAGGATGCTATCTCAAATGCTGCACATAATTTGTATTCTGAAGCTGTTCCGTTTTTAATTAATGAAGAGTCAACCAATATTTTTCACTGTTTTATTCAGTGAATTTAAAATAAGACAATTGAAAACACATTTACAGTGAACAAGATCCTGAGCCTTCATATGAAACCCAAAGTCTAGATTAGTTTCAGCTGCTGTGTACTATAAACATCTGCTGAAATACAAGTTAGGAGAAACATAATCAACAAAAATCCAGAGACAAAACCATGTCACAGTATTGTTTGTGATTTTGGAAATAACACACCTATTTCAAAAATGAAAGGTTAAACAATGAAAACTAAGCCCAAAAGATAAAATTTTAGGAAGTAAGAGGTCTACAATATGCAAGTTAGTAATTGATCTCAAAATGAGGATGTTATTTCAATGCAAGCAGAATCTATCCATTTAATTCCTCAGCCACGGTACGTTTCAGAAATGTTAATCCACCACAGCAAACTAGTAATGAAAATAGTAAAAAATTAAAATTTGTTTAAGTTCAGGGAAGATTAAAAGGTTGTAGGACACATGAAATTGTGCCCGCCAGTACAGCAGTAATTATCTAATAAACCTTGCAGTATGACCCATAATGGTCATATTTTTCAGTACTTACCACACAATAATGTATTGCTATTTAATTGCAGTGCTAGGACTATGCCATGGCTTTCCCTTGATGCATCTGCCAAACTTTTTTTCCCAACAATATTGCACTTTCCACATGCAAAAAACAAATACATATTTTGTTGACATTTCCTTTTTCTGACAGAGATTAAGAAAGCTCATTAAGTGCAAATAACGTTCAGCAAAATCATATAAATTCAAAACTTTAATTACTGTTGGCACTGTAAGCACCAAAGAGTCACTTTTGCAGGTGCTGTACAAAGGGAGTTCTTCCTCACAGTGGCACCACAAGCGCCGCAGGATGCCAAGCCAGGGTTCAGAACAGGTACGGGGAAACTGGTGGCATTTGTATGTATTTATATGTCACTAGCTGTTGCTGAAATAGGTGTGATTCGGTGTATATGCTATGGTGGGGATGTTCCATAGCACGGTGACAAATCCACGTGGGTAGTTCAAGGCGCCCTGGAAGAACCAGGTTTTGAAGCCCAACCTAAAGGCGTTCAGAAGTTCAGGTAATTGCCGGGAATCTCCGGAGTCACTTCAGAAAACAAATTCTGTCGAAAGGTTTTCTCTCAATCAAGGGTCACCTTAAAGACTAACAGGGGCAGACAGCAAGTCCATTAGATCAAGTGGCCTAATTGCGATCAGCCTGACACCCAGATGTACGAGAAGGCGTTGGAAAATTAACCAGCTTCTGACTGGGCAAAGACTGGAGCCTAAAAGCGGAAGGAACAGTAATGGGATTGGATATCAACTTCTTCGCAGCAGCTCTGAATTGCTTTGAACAGCCAAGCAAAGGAGGACAGATGGAGCAAGGAAAATACAAGATCAAGCAACCTGTCTGGTAAGTCACTGAGAAAAGCAAGCCCTGTGATGCCGTTAAGGCTCACCCAGGAGACAGGTTCATTAAGCTTTTAATGCGCACAAGGAACAGGCAGCCTGGGCAATGCTGCTCTCCCGCTGGCATCGCACTCACCACGCGCATCTCATCGGCTGTGCGGGTTTTATAACGGCGAACACGCTTAAGTCTGTGGTATAAAATCATATACATTATAAAACCAACTTAATTATTTTAGATAATGTTCCCATCCGCTCTCACAGCCTCTTCCCCAACCCCAAATCCCATATCTAACTTCTCCATGCCAATGGATGCTATGGAGAAGTGCTCCATACCAGCATGATGCTGGTCGCACTTGGAAGAAAAAAAACAGTGTAAATTCTGGACTATGTGACAGAGCTTCTCAGCTTAGAATCACAAATAAGACCATAAAGGGTCATTACAAGGCAAGCACTTAGCTCAGACTCATGGTAATATCCTCCACTGGGAAAATTAGCACTTAATTGGGAACAAACTAACTGACTGACTTAATCTATATGTATTTATTGCACCAGCTGTAGAGTATAGGCTACCATTGATAGGCCGGCTGGATGCCAAACAAGGCACAATATGAGGAACGTACTGCTGTATTTTGTAGTCATATTACTTTTTTTGCAAATGATTCCTGTCTACTAAAGTGTCCCTCTCATTAAATGGATATTGCTTTGTACTTGTTCCTTGTTAATCAACGTGCCAGGAAGTAGGTCACACGTTTCAGAGCACGAGAAAACACTTCGAAAACCTCCTTTTCATTTCTCTCCACTATATTATGAAACTATCTTAACAGTGTGCACGCAAACACGTCACAGTGCTGTCACAACCACAGACGCAGGACAGATTTAAAGGAATTTCACAGTCCTTACAATACCCCTGACAAAATGCAAAAACTTCTACTATTTTTCAGGCTAGCTACACATGGATACAGAACACAAGACTAGGGAGCACTAAGACGAGAACTCATTTTCAAGAACAGAGAGGTTTATGACATTTTATTTTCTTTAACCTACTCCTGTGGTAGTTTAATTTTAGCTACAAACATGAAGTTTATTCCAAAATCTGGGCATCCTCGCTAAACTTTTGAAAGTATTTTATAATACACATCATATTCCAAAGTGGGACAAGCAGAGCTGGGTCTTGGAAAGGGCTCCCTCCTGTCCAGGTGGAAGGAGCCCACAGGGCTTAATCTGAAAACATTGAGGAGAAGCACAAATGTCTCCCAAAATACTTGAAGGAGGAGGACTGGAACCACCCCATCTACCAAGCTAAAATGTAGAAAGACATATTTTGAATATCTTTCTTTTACTGGCGTGCAAGTACTCTCAGCAGGACATTCATATAACATGCACATATATTTACACATAAGACTATGTAAGGAGCTGCCATCGTTCTTTGAATTTACTGCTAAACCAAATAATACAGCAGGAGTTAAGGAAATAAATACGGCACAGCCGCTGGGAGAAACAACCCAGGTCTGCCCTTTGGGAAAAACAAAACACTCCCCCCGCCAAAACAATAACCACAACCACCACAAACAAACTAAAACAGCCTTTGGAGTTGACCCAAATGGTACAGCTTGATTTTCACTGTTTTCTAAATCATCATTTTATAGTTAAATGCATAAAGAAAAGCACCTTAGGCTTGGGCTTCAATTTACCCTTCTTAATAGGTAATCTCCAGACGGTTGTTGAAAGATGCATTTTGTTATATTTGGTCACCAGCTATGCACAATACCAGTGACACCAAATACATGTGGAAGCTATTCAGTCTTTAAAGGATCAATATTTGAATTTGTCATCCTTTGCTGAGGAAAAAGATTCTTGCAATAGTGGCTTTCAACCAAAATTCCAAAACAACCTTAACTTTATCTCATCTAATGCTTGTGCAGCGTTTCAAACGTTTTCTAGAGGAAACAAAAATAACTTGAAACTTCTTTTCTTGTCTGCTAGAGCAGCAGTCATGATTAAACTCCAAACGGCCTGAATTCTTCCATTTTCCAGTGGCAAATTTTTGTTCAACTTCAATTATACCTATTACACAAGTCAGTGCTCCATATCCTACGCACAGCGGGAACTGTGGGCACACACACGCACAGAAACATAAACCCTGGAAGAGCTACGCGTAATAAGCTTTAAATGCAGGCTCTTACTTAGCAATTGTTTCTTCACATATTTTCCCTAAAGCAAGACAATACAGAAGAATTACCCCAAACAGTCACCAGCTCTTATTTTCACTTGATTTCTATGGATTACCTACTGTTCACTACAAGAAAGTTAATCAAGCAGCACTGAAGTCACATTTTTAAGGGGCCACGGTGCTCCCTATTACACAGTTACATCATGCACTGGAACCAAATTTAATTCACAATAAGGGGCTGCCATGAACGTGACATACTGTGCACAGCTCCAGCTTTTATTTCTAGCTTATTGATCCACCGAGCAGCCTGCGCTAAACGCCATAAGCAATATGCTGCAAAAACACCATTTAGCAAGAAGGAATACAACCCACCTCTTCCAATGAAGGTTTAAGCGTATCTGCCCAGAAACAGAGAGAAAAATTGAGATTATTTAGAAATGTTGCTTGCATTATCTCCTCATCACCACAACACAATCCTGGGCAGTATTAATTTGGGCTGTACTTCATGTCACACACATACCAGCATAAGCAGAGATACCCTGAAATTAAAATTGCAAAGCCAGTTGATAAGTAGGAGAACTAGAAAGATGACAAAACACCATATGTGAGTCCTGTTTTTCCACTAATGCACTGGATTACATACACATTTTTTAATTGCCCACTGCTGCAAAAGCAACACGACACAAAGAACCTAAAACTGTCAGAGCTTCCCCCGTTGCATCAAACTTCAGAATATTCATTAGAAATATTTGGGGGCACAAGTCTAACATTTGCTACCAATTTTAAGAATATACAGAATGTTATGATATTTTTTTCCTTTACAAATCTGAAAACAAGCATCAGAGCTACACATATTTGCAAAAATATATCTCAAATGAGCCCAAATGTACTACTTAATCCAAATCATTGTATCTGTAAAAAGAAAACATTAGGAGAGAGTGTGACTGAAAGCAGAAGATGAGGTGACACTTTCAGGTAAGAGAAATATAGAGAGGAGTCTTGAAAGCTGAGGCCCAAGGCAGAGCATGGCCAGCGGCCGCCGGCAGAGCCACGGGGCCGTTCCCGCTTCCTGCGGCTCCCACAGGCGGAGCACGTGGAGCTGGGGCTTCCGCGCTGGGCACCTGGCATCGGCGGGAGGCTTCACTGAAACGTTAATTTCTCTGGATATCTCCCACATGCCTCCTCCCCAGTAGTTAAAAATGCACCCGTGGCTCACGATTTTGAGGCTTCCTGAAATCCACTTCCTGGCTCACCAGTTTCAAGGATTAACACAAATAATCTCATAATCCCTGATTTTTTTCTTCTGGTGAACAAGGGAACAATCTCCCCATGTGGAAAAGCCATATTCCCTGCACCTAGATGTGAAAGTTTCTCAGCAACCACGATTTCTGCAAGACCCCATGAGCGCTGTGGTATCTCCTGCAGTCCCCAAACATGCACACATAGTTCAAGGACTGGGTTGCTTGGGAATAAATGCTAAAGGAAACTTAAGAGGCTTGTGGAAGTGCCTGTCCCACGAAGGCCAGGGCACGTTTTGGGTTCTGGCTGTGCACGCCACGACAGGGACTTACACCGGAGACCGCTGTGTCCAGGGGCTGGTGCAGGTTCAGCTGGTTGGGCGCTGCAGCAGGGGATGGGAGCACCAGTGTCCAAGGGCCACCAAGGGCACAGTAATAACGGTAACGTCACAAGGCAGCTCCACACGGAGCACTTGCACTGCTAGCAAGGAAGAGGAGTTGGTGACGGCTGCCCGGGCCGGCTGCGCTCACCGCGGCCACAGCTCTGCCAGGCTGAACCACGAGCACGAGGAGAACGTGTGGGCATCACCTCTACAGACCTTCGGCAACGAAACGGAACAGAGCAGAGCAGCGCAAGACCAAACCACGGTTAAAAAGCACAAGGGAAGGAGTTTTATAGCTGTGCTTCTATCGCCATCTGCACCATTCTAACAAGGGCAGTTCAAATCCATCCCTCCTGTTGCCACATCTTGTCCCTCCTAAGGCAATAGAATTTACAAAGCTCTTAACGTGTCCATCGCTTTTGTTAGGGTTTTCTTTAATTGTGATTGTTTTACACAAGCTTTTCATAAAGAAAAATGAGGGTACAGAAAATTATGGCTATTTCAAATATAACTACGATGGAAATTGCGGGGATGGGCATAGTCTATCATGCTTTTAAGATGACCCAGAAGTCCAAAAAAAGATAAATTATTTTGTGAAAAAAAACATCTTCAGTGAAAACTGAGCCCTCTACAAAAATTTGCATCAGGACTCTACGGACAAGTAGTGCTTTACATTCACTTGCAGTTTTTAATTTGCGGCCCCCAATTCAAGGGGGTTGTATGCCTTGAATACAACTGCATTTGCTCTACTCACTTATTTCTCCTCCATCCTAATGTTCTGCATGTAACTAGCAAGATGTTCTTGGTCTGCAGGGTCTGCACTTATGCCAAGTGACAGGCTGTATTTCAGATGAGACGTTTGGAGCCAGGTGAAACTAACTCTACTTGTTAAAGACAAATTGCACAAGGAAAAAAGTAAAATCCTGTCACATGTTATAAATGGACTCATGCAACAACTATTACCTTGCATGTGAGCATGCGATGATGCAACAACAACTATTACCTTTTTTTTTTTTTCCTCCAAAAACTACCCGAAGTTACTTTAGTTTTCTATGCTAGAAGTGAGTAGGAAATAGCAACCAAGTATGAAATAGTTATCAAGCTTCTTCACAAGAAGGCTTTGTCTTTGTAAACTGCTGCATATCGAATGTTACTATGTTTAAGGACAAATACATTTAGACAGGGGTCTCCTTGCGCCTTTTTTTTTTTTTCTAATGGCTGAACACAAGACAGGCTAACAAAATAATGCAAAAGCAGTGAATGCTGTGGGATTCTTGTGAACGTAATAAACCAACCTGAAAGGCCAACTGGCAAAGCCACATGTAATTTCTCTCTCTTTTCTTTTCCCCCCATGTATTTCACTAATACATCATATCTAACTTAGAAAAAAGTACTAGTCATAAATTTAAAAAGATGAAATTTTAAGCCTAACATATGAGTAAATACTTATATTGATATGGCTCTATCCAGAAAGTCAAACACTGTTTTTGGTGAGGAATACTCTGAAAAATACAAATGCTTTACTTGCCCCTTTTGGTCTGCTTTATCTTCTACCATTTTAACTAAGTCTCTAATTATGTCATTTACATAATATCCTTGTATTTTCATTTAAATGAACAGAGCTTATGCTCAGTGCTCTGTTCTCAGACCATAGACTCTACCCATATGATTAGAGTACCTGCAACCAATTTTGAATTTTGACTGCTTTTTTTTCAGTAAATCATTTAAAAAAAGAAAAAAAAAAAAGAATAACTCCTTGGTATTAAAGGGGGAAAAAAAAAAGTGGGAATGTGAATGTCTCTGGCTTCTCATAAATGGGCATCTTATCAAGCCTTTGAAGACACAGGGTAGAGGATGGTGGTGTATAGATATAACAATCTGTCAATCTATGCACAGGAATTCAACTACGTTTTTAAACAGAAATAAAGAATTCTTTAAAAATAATAACAGTGAATAGCAGGTACATGTTAAAGAAAATGATTAAGGCTTTCAAAAATGCCTTTTTTCTTTAAAGAAGAGTGAAATAAAATTGTAATTTATTCTCCATTGGCTTTCTACTTGACCTGATTTGTTCTAATCTTAGATATGGTATTTTTTAATCAGCCATCAGTGAAATCAGGTATCTTCATCATTATCACATTTCATCTGTAAGAACGGAGATCAGCATAATATATTTCACCACTTCTCCCCAGTACTTAAGTGAAGCCCTTGTAAGGAAATCCAGAAAAAAAAAATTACATTCATAAAACGCTATCAAAGATTCACCTGCCACAGGGCTCGACTATCATGTAAAATTATACAGCTCTATTTCCACGGAAGTAAAATCAGCCTGGGACATTATCTGATCTTAATTTGCTCCTCCTTTTCCTACTAAAATTTGGGTCTTCTAAGCAGTTCACACCCTTAGGATACTGTTCAAAAATCAAAGTTTAATGATCCTGCCCCTCAAAAGAAAACATAAATAGTCAATTTAATGTCTGGGAAAAACAAGATACGAACCTTTAGGTAGATATGTTTTGTAAAGACACTCATGTACTACGGATGTCTCTAGTATTTGCTTTAGAATTAAAACAAGCATGCCATGAAGCTTAAATTTGTCTTCTACAAGCAAAAAATCTGCACAACTACAGCTAGTTAAAATATACAGACAGTAGAGGGCACAGTTGCTGTTTCTATGCTCTTTCCAGGACTGAAAATAGGATTTACATTATAGGAAAGATGAGACCATGGATTTTATATAGATGCCAGATTTCTAAGAAAAAAATGAACAACTAAATTTTTGAAAACAAGGTTTTGAATATACAGAGAAAGCATCTCATCAGATTTAATATTGAATTAAAATATACACCAGCATCTCTGACATCAGCAGCTTGTTTTGGGTGAAAGAAACTGTATAAATATTACACGTATAAGTAATAGTATTCCTAAAAGTTAACTCTGAACAGTTTAACTTTGAACAGTTAATAATAACTGTTAATAATAAACTTTGAACAGTTAATAATAGAATAAGCTTGGAAAAAATAATTTAAAAGATAGGAGGCTTTTTCAAGAAGACATGGGATTGAATTTAATTTTAAAAAAATTCTCTTTGAACCAACCCGAGGGGAAAAAAAAAAAAAAAAAAAGAGTTTAATGGTTTAATGTGACTTATATAAGCTGCAAATATTTCACTCCAAAGACACAAAAGCAATTAAAAGTATCCTGGGGATATATTTAGCCTACTACATTTCCATAAAGTGGAAATAGCAACAAAACAAGTAACAACAGAAGTTACTTTTCAGCCTGTCCGGCCTTCTCTTTTCAGAAGTTACATAAAAACTGTACAAAAATCTTCCAAATCGTGCAGCTCACTCACCCGCCAGTTCCTGCAGCAGGATCTTACACAGGATCTTTACAGGATCTTATCACATTGCCCTTAAACCAAGAACAACTACCAGGAATACAGAAGAAATAAAGCGCGCAACAAGAGGTAAGAACAACTTTCCAGTTCAGATAACAGTATCTCCAGCAGTCAGAGATGCCAGTGAAACAATATTGCAAGAAACAACACAGATGGCATTGAGGTTTTGTGTGGTTACTTAATGGGACATCTTATTTTTCTGTAATTTAAATTGCAAGTAGCTAAAATATCACGCTGTTTAGACTATATATTTTTGGAATGGAGAAATGAATTCTCATTTGGGACACAGGAAAAAATAAGGGATACGGTTCAGCTTTAAAAATCCTTAAACTATATTGTGTGCTTGTCTCAGGGCACTTTCTATAATAATTTTCTTTAAACAACTGACTTAAACACTCCCCTCGGTTTTACTAGACTTATCTAAAACCAATGTTCAAATGTCATGTGTGGGAGCATATGTAGTCATGTATATGTTTACCTAAAGAAACGGCATTAAAGAACAGTAACAACAACAGAATCTACCAGGGGAAACTTACCCATAAAAGTCCCTTGGTTTCATCCTTTCTAGTAAGAGAACATATCCTCACATTGATATCCTTATCCTAAGTGTAAACACATCATTCTTCCGCACAATTAACAAAACGTATTACCTGTAAGTGGAAGAAAAATCTTAAATCCAAAGGAAAATGATCAAATTACATTGTTTAATCCAGCTCAGCACCCCAGTGGGATATCACTGCACATATTTTGCATGCTAACACCACATTAAGCTTCAGTAACTTCAGGGAAAATTTCACAAGAGCCAAGGCCGTAAATATTGGCTAGAGGATTTAAGCACATTTGCTAAAACAACAGGCTGTGAATTTCCTAGGAATCATTACGAAAGTTACCTTGATATGGACCATTTTATTTCTAATAAAATGTTCTCATGCCACACACAACAGATTTGCCTTTTTTTGGACAGTGTACCACCACTTGAAGCTCTCCAGGGAACAAGTAGAGCTCTACAACTGCAGTTAACGCATCTTGAACATCTTGGTGGTTACAGATGCGTGGGTGCAGTTGTGTGGGCTGCTTTCCCCTGTGGAAAGTGAAGCACAGTTGGTGACAGGTTGAAGGCAGCATCTTTGAAGTTGTTCAGCATTTACATTCACCGCAACTGTCAAGCAGAGAATAAGAGATCTTGCCCATTCTGGAAGGGGATCTTGCTGAGAGTGGCATCACTTTGAACTCCTCAAAGAGGGTGTCTTTTGTGTAATCTAATTTTGCTTGCCAAGTTGTGAAAAACACTCATATGACTAGAGGTCTTGTTGGAACAACTTCTGATCTCATGAATCTCAGGAATTCTCCAAAGAGAAAAGAGTAGTTTAAACAAGCCAAGAAAAGATGTCTTGCTCAAGTTTTCCCCCTTATCTCTTCCATTTCAAAAGGGGGGAAAAAAAAGAAATAAAGTGGTGAATAATTTGCCCTGTGAGAAGAACATCTACAGGTGATGCTACCCCATGGATGGGCAGGCCCCAAAAGGAGGCCCCTCCGCATTTCACATCAGGACTGTTGAACAGGGCATTTCACACAGGAGCAGGGCTGAACTGCAGCCCAAGGCTCTTGGTTCATGAGTCCAAATCCCAGCACTACAAAACAGCCCGTGACCTGCAGTGTCCATAAGCACCAGCATCCCAATGCTAAAACACAGCTGCACCAGGCAGAACAACTCCTCAGGAGCACAGCTGCCCAGCACTGAAGCAGAGATGCCCAAGTTAGAGGTACCTTTGACACATTTCTTTCTAAAGAATGAAGGAAATGCTACTATTACTTTATGACTCCCACGTGTCTTTTCACTTCTTCATTGCTTGCTGGAGAATAACTAGAGTTCAGTCAAACGTAGGTAGTTTTTACATGGAAGAACCAAATCACGTCAGTAGCCTGAGATAAAGAAAATCCTGAGTTGTGACATGTCGATTTTGTAACTAACTCTGATGACTTACCCTTAGTCTCACACTTGCTAATCCTCCTTCCCCAGTCCTGCCTATGCTTCTAGTGAGACAGGGTGCATGTAGACTTCACTGTTTTAACCTTCCCAAGTTGGCTGCTGTGCTCCTTGCCACTCACACAAGTACCTGCCTTCCAGGACGCTTTCTGAGCCAGCGTGTCACCCGCTGGTGACAGCTCCCAAAGGACACCCAGGCATATGGCCATGCAGCAAACGGCTGGCAAAGTAGCAACGCGAGCACGCGCCACGCTGGAACTCCAGGAAGATTTCCAGATGGATGGTGTGATTCAACTCTAATGAAGGCAAAGGAGCAGGCTGGAGACTGCCAGCTGAACAGAGTCACCAGCACACCCGCATTCCAGCACATTCGGCCTCCAGTTTGGAAGCTCGTACTTTCACACGCTTCAAATGCTTTAAGTGCTGAGTAACTATGAAACAGAATTCACTTTACGGGAGCCATGTGATGCCAGAAAATATACACATTGCTCACTTGTACTTCTTAAAACCTGATTTCTTGCCCTCTTTTCTAATGAAGGTTTTATTTAAACTGCAGGATACAGAACTGTCACGTAGCACCTAGGTGCAGCAGCTCTTTCAGGTGGGTGCTCTGAGGCAGAAGTTCTCTGGGATCTATTTTCCAATAAAAACATGATTTGATCCCTTAAGTTAAGGGTGTCTCAGCCCACGAGCTTTAAGCTGTTCGAATAGCAGATGCAAGTTGCAAGGAAAAGGCTAAAATGAAACACATTACTCAGTAATTTTCCATCAAGCACTAGCAGGAAGGTAATCAGATTCATGACCTGCCATAGGGAGCAATTTCTTCCACTAACTTATCTGGACTACAGATACAAGCATAAACACTCCAGAGGGGCCTCTAAATTCTGACCTAAACTCGAGCTGATCTGACTTTCCTCTTATGCCAGAAGCTGTCTGCTGAATTATGGCAGAGTTCCCGACTCACCTTGAAGCATTCACTCCTCTGGGAACTGCAATGGCCACTTAAGATTTCTCTGGGCACATTGTGATGAAGAAAATTACAGCCAAAAAAATTTTTTTAATCAGCTTTCAGATTCTCTCTCCTACAAATTAATTATCAAAAACTCTATTAGTTACTTTGCTCCATCACTTCAACTTGGGCAATATTATACTACCTTATAATTCACACTTTTAATATGGCATATGATTTTATTAGTGTATTCTATCAGTTTTGATGGAAGTTGAAGGCTTCAGGATGAAATTTTTTCTCCTCTATCTAATAAAGGTTATTAAGAATTTAAATAAGACTTGGGAGCGAGGATAATTTAGAAACCAAAGTAATGGCTATACACATATTTCACAACAGTGGGTTCATCAGCAGGCTGATATTCAGTCAATGGGATTAAAGCGTCTCATTCGTTGTACTAAACAGATTTCCACCCAGTGCCCTTTTACCAAAATTTTAAACTCACACTTAAATTGCACACCCCGAAGTGTGACAAACCTGTAAATCTGTGCACAGCCTTTTCCAGCATCTTCGTATTTACAAACAGCAGCTGCAGCCCAGAATAAAATGGAAGACTAGGAAATCTGCAAACACATATTCATATACTATTTTTTTGATTCTTCCTTTTTTTAAAAAAAATCTCATTAATTGGATGCCAATATGCCCGGGGGCTTTGGCAGCTGCGCGAGCCTCACCACCGCTCCGCACCGCATTTCACAGCAGCAACCAGAGGGCTGCCCAGCTCCCTGCCCTGGCCCGGGGCTGCGGCTGCCCCATGGGGGCTGTTCTGCCACACGGCCACGAGCAGAACGCGCAAGCCTGCAAAGGCTGCTGCATGCAGGAGATACCATGTGCATGGAATGCATGCAGGCTTACCATTCCTGCGCCATCACTCAAGTTTATGGCAAAATGATGAGACTCGAGACCACAGGAGCGCCGGCGTAATGAATCTAACCCCATGCATCAACTAAATATTTGTGTTTCATTCATTTCCTAAAACAATAGATGATGAAGAAAAAAAACACTGTTCATCTAAGTGATCTGCACAGTAAAATGATGGCCAGCAGCCAACACAGTGAGCTGATTATGCAGGAGAAATATCTGGGGTCCTTTATAGTCTCTATTTTGTGAGCCTTGGAGTGGCTTAATGAAAAAGAATTCATGGCACGTGAATCACTGACTAAGAAGAAGAAGAAAAAAAACCTTAAAAAACTGATTACACTAACAAATTCTAAAACTGCACTGGATTCTAAGAAGGATTTACACTCTCTAAGATACCACAGAACATGTATCAAGGTTTCAGGTTACAGTAACCTACACTTTCCTCTTTTATATATTGAAAAATGAGTCCCAAGCAATGTATAACTCAAGGCACCACTACTAAAAAATAAAAAGCCATTCATTTCTGGATCACTTGTTTGCTATAAGGTTAGATACAACACGGTTCTACATTAATAAATAAGAACTCCATCTGTTATGTAAACAAAGGGCTGCTGCTTTTCGAGGCACACAGCAGTTCTGACCCAAGAACAGCGGCCAAGGAGACACTTTGTCATCACACAGCATCTCCTGACCCCTGACTCGCACAGCTACTTTACTGCTTGACTGAGGTGGGAACCATCTATCAACAACTTTCTCCCTGCTTATTTCATCTCCCCTGCTCCTTGCCCCGGCACCACTTGCTGACTTTCCTGCTGCCCTTGCGCTCTTTGTGCTTAAATCAACCATTGTGCTTATCCAAGTGCAAATCAGACCAGCAGGAACTGAAAAATCACCTCAGTGCAGACCCCAGAAAGCAGCACCCTCGGTAGGAACCCAACAGATGTAACCAACCGCGTTGGGCTCGTGGCTTCTCGGAGGCAAAGGGCCCTGGGCCGGGAGCAGGGTGGCCAACACCAAGTTATTCCTCTGAAACACAAGCTGAGGTCCAACAACTACCTGGCTCATTTTTTTCCACCCCCTCATATTTTGGACTTACTGTTTTACACTCATATTAAATAAATTATACCCTCTAAAATTACTGAGTTTACTTGAAATGAAGCACTAGCAATTCCTTTATATTTTACTTCAAAATTTAAAATCTCCCCAATTGCGAGTTTGCCAGTCTCACTCAATAACATGCAGCCCTGTTGACATCAAATTCTATTAAAATGAGAACTTTCATCAAAAATCAACCAGAAGCAGCTAATAATTTTACCACCTAGTAAGTTCTATGACCATGACATTACCAATGGCTTTGTTTCAGCTTGCTTTCCTTTCCGCAATTTTCCACAGATTTTTTTTTTAATCCATCCATTTAGTACCTAAACACAGGTACCTTTGTCCTTGCATTTAAAAAAAGGCTACACTTCTGCAAAGTGAACCTTGACTGACAGAGATCTATACCAATGTGTTCTAAAGGTTAAAAGAGGAGAACAGTGGTTAGAATGAGCATTTTTCAAATCACGACATGGCTAAACACACCTTCCAAAATGCAAACACGACTTCCAAATTTGGCCCTTTTAAGCTATAACATGTTGAAATGTTTAAAGAATCCAGATGTATCTTAATATTTTAGACAAAATTTGCATAATGTATTTGCAGTAGGCAGAGGACAAGATATTACAAATTTTAAAAGCAATTTAATTAGCTGAGAACTTGACTGAATATTGTCACAGGCAATTACATGCAACCTGTCTAGTTCACATACTACATTCTGTCCTGTATGGAAAAAGTTCAGACCTTGTTACAGAAGCAGCTTGTTCACACAAAAATAAAGTATTTTAGAGTGAACATTTTGCCCACTCAAAAGCAAAGCCTTCATAGAAGTCATCAGAAAAAATCTGTTCTATTTCTTACAATAGAGAGACAAAGCTCAGAAATGTAAATCAAAAACAAAACCAAAAAACTTCTCACCTCCCCAAAAAAAATCAAAATTAATGCTCTTTAGCTATTTGAATAGATATAAGATGGTCAAGATGTGGCATCCCACAGTACTGTGCAAACTGTCTTAAGTCAAAGATTCTGCATGGAGTATATATCAGAAATAAATTCTCATCAGATGGGCTTGCAATGGACTTTTTTTTTTTTTGGTAATTTGGAAGAGAATTACTAAAGAGACAGGACTTTCTCTGCAAGCAGTTAGGATGCCACTCAGTGACATCTGACATATTTGTAAAGGTCACTTAAGAATTCCTTTCTTTTTTTCCAGGGCATGTTTCTCTAACTGTAACAATGTCTTCTTTCAGTCTTGTCTCTTTGTGCTCCAATAACACTCAGCTTCTTGCACATTTGCTGTAATGTTTAGCTGGCCTGAGCTAAGAACATGGCAATGCTGCTCCCTCTTCTAGTGAACTGCTCAAACTGCCTTCTCACAGCGAGCATATCACATATGAACCAAGAACACAATGAACCATGCCACAACATCAGCTATGACATACGAGGCTCGACTGCCTAATAAATTCAAAATTAACCTGGCCGGTCTTAGTACTTACAAATCCAAGCCCAGGAATATACACATAGGCCTGGAGTAACCTGGGAGATGACTCGAATGAGCAAACAAATCTCACAGTAAGTGCACTCTCACCAGGGCTCCTCATGTGGCATATTAAAAATGGGAGAAAAGCAGAGCAGACAGACGGACTCTCCTTCTCAGCACCTGCATTCAGAGCAGGGCTGCCTAACCAAGCCAGAGCAGCCCTACTAGGCATGTGGCCCATTAAGGTTTCTCTCTTTGACCCATAAAGTTAACGTAGATTCCCTAAAAAAGAAAAGGTTTATGCTACTTCTCTACTACTGCTAAAATCAATAGAGTTGCTTCCATCCAAGTAACACATCTGCAAGAGCAGGGCAAAAACCAGCTTCAGCCCATGTTCCTAAACCTTTGCTCACCGTCATGTTAATGTTACCACAACTCTGTAAAGCCGGCAAAGCAGATTGCAAGTGAGCAAAACAAATCAACAGCAATACTTGATTTTATTTATGTTAGATACATAAAATGCAGGTTGTTTTTCAAGCATCTCCTAAGCTGCATTTGGTTCATACTTCTGCTGAATTTCCCGTTTGCATTTTTGTCAAATGTAGACCAGCGTTATTTCATTACCCTTACCCTTATACCTGGCTGTCCAGCCATATAAGACAAGCACAGTACACAATGTCAACTTAAAAGCATATATATTTTTGCTTTAAATAATAAGTGCTATGCCTCTGCAGTTTGTCTGGGAAACACCTAATGCATACCGAGAATTCATTTACTAATATCAAACTGAAACTCAATATGCCTCTCAGGTCTACTTTTTATTGTTGGTATTTCTACATGATAAAAGGAAAATTGAAAGTAGTAAAAGTAATATCTGGAAAGCAACCATTTTCTCCACTCCTCCTCCAGCTAAAAACATTATTCTCTAACTTAACCAGCAAGGGGAAAACACGCAGCAGCTGCACTAGCGCTTCCCGAGATAAAAAGTTGACATTACACCTCCCAGCCCAGCGCCGATGTGCCTAAAAGTAGCACAATGAGCCTTGACATTTGTCATTGTACTTAGCTACAAATGCATTACAAGAAATTACAAGGGATGCTATCAGAAAATTGCAAAACCAATGACTGTTTCACTTAGTTACTGTAATTCTTCAACGCTATTCCAATCTTGTGCAAATTAGAAACCACTTATGGCTCTGCAAACTGACAGGAAACTGAATGAGGTTTTCATTATGCTTTTAATAGTCTTACTGGGTTACTTCCTATTAAAATATTATTGCGAGTAACTATACAACATACCTCTATACTTACGACAGGTGCAAGCGCTAAACAGGAGCCTTCATTAAACTTACACCTAGAAAAAAACATAATCCCCAACAAATCCTTCTTCGCAAAAGCAAAAAACAGTAACCACCAAAAATACCTAAAAAATTACAAGATTTGATTTACATTGTGGGCATATTGTGAATACTTTCTTCCTGGTTAATGTGTTTTATGTGTATGTTGCATTTATAAATCACTTTTCATAGCAGGATTATATCACACAGGATCCTGAATACTACAGAAAACTCCTCTTAGCTTCTGTAACAAATATTTATTTCAAAACTTAATAGAGAGCTTCGGCATCCTGACAGCCTCCAGGACACTGAGAGCACATAAGGTTCCTACCAATAAAACCACCTAACATTTAAGTAATGTAAACTTTTAAGAACCTGAAGGATTGTATGAAGTTATGACACTTACCTCAAATTATTCCATGAAACTAAATGGTTCACTCTGGACTGCAGCATAACAAGAAGCATGAAGCGTGACCAAGGGAATAGGCCCGCCTGTCCACCGTGTTTCCCAGGTTGGAATTACATTATTTTTCCACCTGAACTCCTGCTGTGCTGATGAAGCTGTTGAGGCTCCGTCTGACAGACATCATGTTGGATAGAAATAGCAAAAATCGGGCCGGGTGAGAGGCTGCCCTCCCGCTGGGCTCTCCCCTGGCTGGCAGCGAACTGTCTGCTGCCTCTCCTACACGCGCAGGCCTCGGCGCACTCAAAAAATTCAACTTTAAGGATTTTCAAAATGTTATTGTCTCAAACAATGTTTAACTGAGATCTTGTTGGAAGTATAAATTTCACATGTCCAATCCCATGATGCAAAAATCCAAAAGAAGCAGGTGAAATAGCTTTGAGTAAGAAGCTCTTCCCTCAAAAAACACGAGAATTAGCCCAGCCACCCTGATGCATCTTTCACTCTCAAACAGTCTCCTCAAAGACGGAGATTTTTGATCCAATCTTGTGCAAACACACAACCCTAACCAAGTGACAGAAAAAAAAAAAAGAAAAAAAGAAAAAAAAAACAGAGTGTTAAAACACTCTACTCTCCCGCACTAGGCCCATGCAAAAGCTTTGAAAAAGGCCAGTATGCAAGTGACAGCACAATTTCAAATTAAAAACGTTGAGATATAGCCTATAAATCTCTCACAATTCACCGGCAGGTCCTGATCAATTCCTACTTGGCGGCCATACCCTTTGGCACTATAACCTGATGCTGTAAATCAGTCATCAGCTTCTGCCTTAGATTATGTAGAAGTTTGGATAAAGGTCCCAAATCCTTCAGAGGTTCAGGAGAATCAAATCCCACCTCTCTAAAGCAGCTCTAATATCCTGCTTTTTTCCCCTGAAGAATTATACGTATCGTCTCCCCTCAAATGTTCCCTTTGGCCAAAGTGATGTAACTGCACTTCCCTAGGCTATAAAACCACACCTGGTTAAACGTCACTGGTTTAGATCATGGGATCATTTTAAGTGGCCTTTGTTCCTATCGGTTTTGTTCTAGTATGAGCTTATTACGAACAGACCAAAAGGCATTAAAACTAATACAGAAAATTCCAAACGCTGCAAATTGCTGCTGAATACTTTTTTGTTGTTGTTGTTAAATTAGCCATTTTATGTACAGTTTTAAATAATGAAATTAACATAGCACCATCATCCATCCTCTGCTACCCCAGCCATTCCTCTGGGTGACTGATAAGTAGGGTAAGACAGAAAAGACAACAAGACCATGCTGAGTAAAGAAATACAAGATAAAGATGCTACATGGAAGTTCAAATTTGTTTCCTGATGATAAGCTGTATTTCAGGGCTTAGTCCTGCACCCTGGAAATCAAGGCAGATACTACAATCAAGTCCAGCCTGCACATGACATTTTAAAGGCAACTCAGCTATGTCTAACCCTTGCCTTGGCATTTCCATTCCAGCACGCCGCATGATCCAATAACTTGGGTATTTACCTCTGTCAGGTTCCTGGTGGCAAGAACGGAGAGCTTGGAGCTTGAATTCTTAGTAGCAAAATTCTGTACAGAATCAGGTTGAGAGCGCTATCTGCTTGCAGCTGGATGAAGGAGATGTGCAGATATTTATTATTATGGATAACAAGATCTCAGCAGTGGTCATACATCAAAGATGTCAAAGAAAGCCCTTGCCGAAGCTCCTGTAGGATAGTGTGACCTTACGCTTCTCCCCTCAGTGAGATGACAGACTGTAGAATTTCAGGATGTTTATTCTGCTTCTGTTAAGCAATCCTTGCAAGCATCTACATATTTCTTGCCTGATCATTAACCACTGCCATAATTAATATGCACCCACAGAAGCCCCAGCACAGTTAGAACATAATCACCTATAGATTTGATTCATGGAAGTGTCTTTTTAGAGTAACTAAGACAGATTAGGTTCTTTAAAGTGCCTTGGATAGAGAAGCAAACAAATACAAGTTAGGAGTTACCAACTGTGGAGGGCTACTAATTAACAACTCAATTAAAAAAGGCAAATTAGACTTTATGGTTGGTTATCCTTCATTGCTTAATAAATTGTTTTGCTAAGCAAATGACTGAAAAATGAGCATTCTAGAAAAGTGAAATAGCAGCTGCTTTTCAACTTTATAAAAGAATTTTCAAAAAAAATAAAACCTATTTTTTCCAATACATACTGATTGCCAGGACTTAATGCAAATTGAAAAACTAGTAGCACAAATATTCTCTAATTCTCTTTTTTTTCCTACTTATCTTTTGCTTTTTTTTTTTTTTTTTTTTAAACACTATCGAAGAAAACATTCTGCTCATGTGATGGAAGAAATCAAAACTTATTTTTATACAGTCATTTCTGCTTGCCTTTTTAATGTATTATCACTTTGTGAGTTGCCAAAATGAATTACATCCTTCTTAACATCAAAGTTATTCAGAGGCTGGCAGAGTCAGAACTTCTGGAATTACTGTGTAAGAGTTGTAAATTTTATGACGCCTTTAGACAAATATCAGACTCTAAAAGTTTGTTCATGGAGGATGCTTTGACGAGCTTCAAAAGAGAATACAGAATGATTCATATTTGTACTTTTTCAAAGATGTTTATATGTTACAGTGCTTTTTGAACTGGCCCTCAAGAAGTTGTCTGCAAGTCTGTGTTTTGCTCAAATTCTATTGAGACAATTCCTAACAGTAACTAAAAACAAATACTGACCTTCAAATCAATATGTCACAGGGAGATAAAGAAAAACCTTGAATTACAATGGGAATTATTTAATGTTAGGTTGCATTACAACTGCTATAAAATAACTTTTTCTGGATACATTTCCCATACTCATAAGGTCTAAATTACTGATAAGGAAGACATTTCTTTAGTTTTATATATATATAT